>QNQO01007336.1:0-121938 GCA_003290165.1 Berberis thunbergii | reverse complement strand
CTTCTCCTCACTCTCTCCTTTCATTTTTCCATTCGGTGGAGGAGGAGGAGGAGAGGTGAAGCCGAATAGGAAATGAATACTCTCATTCTACACGTTTTTTTTTTTTTGGGATTTCATTTTCTACTGTTGAATGTTGTGATAGGGGGTTTTCTTAGCGCCTCTACGTATTTATCAAATCTTTTCTTTTTTCACTTTTGGGTTTCAATAGCAAAAGAAAATTGGGAAAATGTTGTCACAGGTATGTGGAATTTGGTCTATTGTTTTGATGGGTAAGTTGAATTTGGTTGAATATTGAAAATTTTGAGACTGTATATTGCAAAGGTTAATTGTTGAATTTAATTGAATGTTGTGATTGGGTATGTTGAATTTGGTTGAATGTTGCAAATTTTGAGATTGTTGAATTTGGATGGTTGATTATTAAAAGTTTATAAAGGGTTTCATTTTCCCTGAAGTTTGATGGTTATGATGGCATTCAAAAATATTACCATCCACAAGAATGGCATCCAAATGGCCCTGATTTCTCTTCCATGGCTGCAAGTGGCAAGTATTTTGTGATGTCTATGAAATTTTAAGCTGAAAAGTGTTCTTGATTTGGTTTTATTTATTTATTTATTTATTTATAAATCTCTTCTCCTCACTCTCTCCTTTCATTCATCGATTCGGTGGAGTAGGAGGAGGGGTCAAGCCGAAGAGGAAAAGTAAGATCCTTCTTCTTCTTCTTCAGATCTGAATAACACACGGTTTTTTTTTTTTTCCAGATCTCTTCGCTCTTAAGACCCTTCTTCTTTTTAATTTTTTTTTTCAAATCTCTTCTTTCATTCTTCCATTTGGTGGAGGAGGAGGAGGAGGAGAGGTGAAGCCGAATAGGAAAATGAATACTCTCATTCTACACGTTGTTTTATTTTTTGGGGATTTCATTTTCTACTGTTGAATGTTGTGATAGGGGTTTTCCTAGCGCCTCTATGTCTTTATCAAATCTCTTCTTTTTTCACTTTTGGGTTTCAATAGCAAAAGAAATTTGGGAAAATGTTGTCACGGGTATGTGGAATTTGGTCTATTGTTTTGATGGGTAAGGTTAATTTGGTTGAATATTGAAAATTTTGAGACTGTATATTGCAAAGGTTAATTGTTGAATTTAATTGAATGTTGTGATTGGGTATGTTGAATTTGGTTGAATGTTGCACATTTTGAGACTGTTGAATTTGATGGTTGATTATTGCAAAAGTTTATAAGGTTTAAATAGGGTATTCACAATTCATGGTTCTGAATTTTTTTTTTTTTTTTTTCATTTTCCCTGAAGTTTGATGGCATTCAAAAAGATTAACATCCACAACAATGGCATCCAAATGCCCCTGATTTCTCTTCCATGGCTGCAAGTGGCAAGTATTTTGTGATGTCTATGAAATTTTAAGCTGAAAAGTGTTCTTGATTTGGTTTTTTTTTTTTTTTTTTTTTAAATCTCTTCTCCTCACACTCTCCTTCTTCAACCAACACAAGCTTTTGTTGAAAGGCAAAAACAAGTATGATCACAAGGTCTGTTGCTCTCTCTTCAAAATCCATATTTTTTTTCAATTTTTTTTTTTAATTTGATTGGTTTTTAGGTATGGGGTTATTTGTTTTGGAGTTAAAATGCTTCATTGCTTTTATTTTGATTAGATTTTGTGGTTGTTTGAAATTAATTGAATGTTTTTGAGTTTTTTGTATGTGGGGAAGTGCAACATTTTGATTAGATTTGAGATTTTTTTTGTTGGTAATTGATTGGTTTGGGTTTTGATGAATTTGCCTTCTTGGCGGAGAAGATGAAAGGCAAGAACAAGTATGATCACAAGGTCTGTTGCTCTCTCTTCAAAATCCATATATATATATATTTTTTGAATTTGATTGGTTTTTGAGTATGGGGTTATTTGTTTTGGAGTTAAAATGCTTCATTCCTTTATTTTGATTAGATTTTGTGGTTGTTTGAAATTAATTGAATGACTTTGAGTCAGAGTATGTGGGAAGTGCAACATTTTGATTAGATTTGGGTTTTTTTTTTTTGGTAATTGATTGGTTTGGGTTTGGGTATTGTTGATTTTGCAGGGAAAGTGTGAGCAGATGGTAGAGTATATAAAAAAGTTGAGACTTTGTATTCGGTCGTTTATAGAGCTCGAAGAAAGTTATCTACTTGAGCAGAAAAAACTTCGCTATTTGTTGGAGTCTGCAGATATGAAATGCACAGAAATAGGTAATTGAGGATTAACATTGTGTTTTGGTGCAATTGTGATTTTGTTGAAGACAGTTTTTCATTTAATTTGATTTGTTGTTTTTTTATTTGATTAGAGACACAAACAAAGCATAAAAAACCCCATCATTTCCATGGCAACCTCCCAATTCCTCTGCATCTCATCTCTTCACACTTCCTTTAATTTTGTTTAACCGCTTTGATCATAACAAAGGTTTCTGATTCCCAAACTGCAAAAAACAAGTTGAGGTATGTGTGGATTATAGGTTTGTGTGGGTTATAGTTTTGGGTTTTTTTTTGTTGGTAATTGATTGGTTTGGGTTTGGGTTTTGATGAATTTGCCTTCTTGGCGGAGAAGATGAAATGCAAGAACAAGTATGACCACTAAGCCTACCTGCTTGTTCAAGCATGCTGCCTGCCTGCCTGCAATCATGCTCCCTGCAAGCAAGCAAGTTGCCTGCCTGCCTGCAAGCATCAAAACACTTCAATGGAAGGTAAAAGACTTTTAAGTTCACTGTCCCTTCTATGTAGTTGCTAAATCTTTTTAGTACTATATAAGTTCGTTAAAAAAATGACCACTAAGCCTACCTACCTGTTCAAGCATGCTGCCTGCAAGCATCAGAACACTTCAATGGAAGGTAAAAAACTTTTAAGTTCACTGTCCCTTCCATGAAGTTGCTAAATCTTTTTAGTACTATATAAGTTCGTTAAAAAAGGACCACTAAGCCTACCTGCCCGTTCAAGCATGCTGCATGCAAGCAAGCAAGCAAGCTGCCTACCTGCCTGCAAGCAAGCACGCTGCCTGCCTGCAAGCATCAGAACACTTCAATGGAAGGTAAAAGACTTTTAAGTTCACTGTCCCTTTCCATGAAATTGATAAATCTTTTTAGTACTATATAAGTTCCTTAAAAAAAGGACCACTAAGCCTACCTGCCTGTTCAAGCATGTTGCCTGCAAACAACAATTTGCCTGCCTGCCTGCAAGCATCAGAACACTTCATTGGAAGGTAAAAGACTTTTAAGTAATACTAAGTAACTCTTTTAATATACTAAAAACGGTGAATATATATTGCGCTGAGACAACAAGTTTTTGTGAATCCCAAATTATATGAGGTACAAATGCTTATGACAAGTTTAAATATTTCAAAATGGGAAGCTCTGTCAAAATTTTAAATATTTTATAATTTTTGTTAAATATTCATCTTGATATTCTTCCTAATCGATTATGTCATTCTGTTTGTCATAATTAAATTATGTTTCTTCAACTGCTGCTGTACTAAATTGGGTATCAATTTCAGCCAATACTCACTTGAAAAAACATGGGATATTTCCTTCTTATTTTTAGTTAAGCTGACATTTGGTGGAGATTAAATTCCTTAGCACATTGATTGCGTTGATCAGATTTATTAACATTGTTTTACTGTTCAATAGTATTAACTTTTTACAAAATTAATTCATCATAACTATTGTAATAGACAATTATGCAAGTGTTTTTAAAAATTTAAATAAAATCACAAATTTGAGTATTCAACATAGCTGTTTAAGTATGATGTAATCTGCGATAGTGCCAACAACACGAATAATCCACTAGTAAATATACAAACAACAATAGTACCTTATTCAATCTTATTATTGAATTGAATTGAATTCTTCATGATCCACCCTCATGGTGTACCAGTTGAGCCATATTCAATAACAGGACCACAAAAGACAGATCAAATCATAGCTCTCTAAGTCTCAACTTGACTCCATCACCATTTCACCAAGACGACCAAAAACAAATTGCATCTAAAAAAGATAACTTGTCAGTACTCTATCTTCACCCACTCACCGCTACTAGGTACACCCATGTGAACAACAAACAACATATAGCATCCCGGTGGCGCAATAGCGGAGGTTGGGGGCCCAACCACTTGAACTCGATAAGATGACGTGGCATTGTGTGAGATGTCATCCACATTCAACACTATCAATCTCTGATTCATCGCGAACGAGTGCGTTGTAAAGGAAGGAGCCAGTAGTGTAACTGAAACTCCCTTCTTTTCTGGCTTCAAATCCACCACGTCAAATTTTATAGTAAATTTCTTTTGATACTTTAGTATCGTTTCACTAAGGCCTACGATCTTAGGACGTCGATTTGACCAAAAGGGCTCGAGATATGGCGGTGAAAATGACTCTAGGCTCAACTCCGTTGGGTAACGGACTTTAGTGAACTGGTAACGGATGTTAGGGTTACTGCCTCCTACTAAAACACGCCCGTCCAGCACAACAACAGCTGATGAGTGATACATTCTAGGTGTGGGAGATGGATTCAGAATCTGGAATCGCCGGTTCAAGTTTGGTTCATCGGGCGAGTAAAGAACCGGGTTAAGAGTTGGGTTAATTGCCGACCCCCATCCAGCGGTTCCATTACCCGCCCCATTTATCACGAGGACGTCTCCATTAGGGAGAAGTAGCATATCGGACATGATCCGACCCATGGGCATCTTTTCCATGACCCATTCGGGTTTTGGGTCAGTCACCTTGAGTCGCCCACAAGTGTTTGAAGCACCCACGAAAACACCCTTGCGCACTTGATCACATGCGCCCGGTGGTGCACCACCACAAACCATCACCTCCGCCTCCTGTGTCTGTGTCCCACTCCCAGTTGCCACCTTCAATGGAAGCAACACCGACGAGCCTGTACTCGGATAGTTTCGCTTGTCAATGCCGGGTATAGGCGGAAAGGACTTCAAAACCCGGTTTTTAGTCCAATCTAGCAAGATAGAACGAGTGTTGGCGAAAATGAAGAGGTTCCCGTCTGGTAGAACATGCAAAAATGGGTAAAGATTGTTTTCGTCGGGATCTTTTGTTTCTGTCAAGAATTTGAGCTCATAACTCGGAGTGTTAGTGAGGAGATGTCTTGGAAAGAATTCGTAGTCCTCAGCTCTACGGCCACCAACTATGATGATTTCACCGTTGGGGAGGATTTGGCTGCTGGCATACCATCTTCTGGTGGTTAGGTAGGAGGTAAATTCGACCCAGTCGCAATCTGATCAAGACACGGTGTGAACATCCGAAGGTTTCGTTCACCGTAGCTGTAGCCCCCTGTCTGGACTAAGGTGCCATTGGGGAGGACGGAGCCGGAGGAGCACCATGTGTCTGTTTGAACAGTCAATGGACGGTAGGTGTTGGAAGGGACGTCGTAGAGGACAGAATGTGCGGTGCATTCAAACCTAAGAGCTTTATCTTTAGAGCTGTTCCGACAGCGACTTGAGGTGATGGTGAGGTTGGATGCGCCGAAGTCAGTGCGGTCGAAGATCACAATGTGGTTTGTGTGGAGTAGTTGCATGTGCATGGCTGTTATTCCTATGCTTGACTGGAGGACAGTCCATGTACCTCCGCTTCGGTATAAGGACGGTACTGGTGGCTGGTGGTTGTCGTGTTTGGCAGAGATGAGGAGGTAGTGGTGGAAGATAAGAAACACAAGTAGGAGCAGAGAGCTCTGGGTAGTGGTGGGCATTGAATCAATGATGAGTTTATTCTGGTTTTCCTTCTTTGGGAATGAACATGAAATCCTTCATAAATTTTCTTCTGTTAATTGATTTTCCAGATCATACTTAAGAGATGAAGGTGAGGGAGGCAGGTAGCATATTTAAGAGATGGATTGATTGTACATGTTTTTGGGGGGTGGGGCGTTCTGAGAAGTTTCATAACGAGTCTTTTATGAAGTCGGATGTACCATATTTTAAAGGCCCCCACAAGAGGGGTCTTTAAACTAGGGCTGGGCAAGTACGCGTAATCGGTTCAAAAGCTAAAAATTGAAAATCAGTCTGAAAAATTTGAGTCCGTGTTTATGAGACTCGAAATCGAACCGAGTTGATCAGGTAACCTAGGTCCCGGTTAACCGAATTACGAGCCGGTCTCGATCCTAAGAGCAACATTCAAACAATAATTGAAACCCAAATCCTTCTACAGTAACCCACATACATACAGTAAAAAACTCAGTCATGTAGTGAGGATAGTGATGAAGCAAACTCGATGGTCTATCAATACACTCGAAAGTACTAGCGAGGATAGTGATGAAGCAAACTCAGAATCTGAGATTGGTCCACAGGCAGTGAACGGTGATTTGAATTTAGGGGCTACGTCAGATGGAGAGAGGAATAAGAGGAGGCACACCAAAGATGTTAGTTTTTGTCCCCGAAAATCCACTAGAACTAAGAAAGTAAACAAAAGGTACAAAGACTGAGTTTTCGGTTTCTGTATTGGTGCATCCACTCTCCTGTGAGAGGTTGTTTCGGTTTTTTTGGTTAACCCTATAGGGTCAGTCATGTAGCCTTCGGGCTTGGATCATTACATGAATAAAATGGGACGACAACCCAATTTCTTAAAAAAAAAAATTAAAAAAAATACTTCTACAGAAAAAAATACTTCATTCAACATATGTACAAAAAATTATACCAAAAAATTACAAAAAAAACCATACAACAAATTACAAAAAAAAAAAAAATCAGTCTAAAAAGTCTCAGATCTCAATCTCAGAGGAAGAAGAACGCGGAGATCTCTGAACAAGATCTGATCGAAGATCTGAGATCTGATCAAAGATCTGAGAAGATCTCGTTCGATCTGAGAAGATCTGAGAGGTACTTGATTCATTCGATCTGAGAGGCACCTAATTCAGTTGATCTCGTTCGATCTGAGAGGCGTTGGTCGATCTCGTTCGATCTGAGGTCTTCTTCTTCTGTCTCTGGTCTGCTTCTTCTCTACTCAGACTGAAAGTGTTGAAGAAGCCAAAGAGGAATCAATGTCGGAAGGAGATGGCTTCGAAGGAGTGAACGGAAGAGAAAGATCTTGAATAGCAGAGACGAATCGAATTGAAGGATAAAAAAGAAGCGGAGAGGAAGAGGAAGATCCCGAAGAGCAGAGAGTCTACTCTCTATTGATGTCAACATCAACTATGAAAACTGGATGTTTCTAAGAGGATATCAAAAGAAAATAGAAAACTAGAACCAAACACCCTCTCCTGCTTTCGGTCTCTCTTCAATGCAATAAAAATTGGATGTTCTTACAATGAAAACTGGAACCAAACACCCTCTCTCTCTTCTATTGATGTCAACATCAACAAAGTCGAGGAGTCCGGCCGGGCTTTTACAACCGAAACTTTTTTAATTAATTAAAACCGATTCGAACCGACCCGATCGGTTCGGTCCGGGTTTGCGGTCCTAAATGCCTACCCATACTTTAAACTATAACTTCTTTGTTCCCCCAATTACAGCTCTTTCAGTCCCTGCAATGATTCATTCATATACAGTTTTAATACAAATTTTTTTTTACCGTCTCCTCAGTATCCATATTTGTATTCGTCTGCAAGCTTTAATTTTGAAACTTATGTTAGGCAGCTTGTACATTTGATGTTTAAGAGATGGATTGCGAGTAAATGTTCCAGAGAACCCCATATTACCCTGACTAAAGTCGATCCATTGCCATTATCCGCTGCTCCTACTGCTTGACATTTGATAATAGATAAGCAAATTGATCTTGGGATATTGAATGTGGTTTGGTTTTCGTGCAGGTTACTGTTCAAAGTTGATATGTCAACTTAAATAGACAGTGTTTGAATGTGTCAATGCCAAACCCAATTACAGCCAAATATTCAACCTGTTGAATCTAAAACACACCCACACCAGCTAACTTCAGGTCGTTTCATGGATTGTTTGAAACTATCACCATTAGTTACTTATCGTTATTAATAGATCGTTTGTATTGAAAGTCACATCCTCTCCAATTTTTTAGAGAACATAAATTTAGAACACTACTTGACATTATCCTGTAATTAGTTCTCGAGTCAGTTCACTAAATAAAAAATGTATTAAGTAACCTTAGCTTCAAACATTAATTAGGCAAAGCATAGAAATGCGTACACATAGTAGCATAGACAACAATAACAATCATTATAATTAAAAGGTGAACTTTTACTTAAATCAAACTTTGTTCAGAGGGGAAGATGTCTCAAGGGAGTTGGTTTTCATGTCACCAGCAACCTGCTGTTTTTTGTCCTCTGCAGGCTCATTGCAGTACAAGTAACACAAACAAGTAACCAAACTAATGCCGAAAATAATCCACAACCCAACCTTCCCAAGCACCGGTGAGAACTTCAGGGCAGTAATCAAATTAAGCGACACCGATATCACCAACATCGTACCGTTAACAATCTCCCTAGACGATTCCTCATGCCTAGGTATTCTTTGTAGAGTTTTCAAGAACCCAAATAATGACATGACGCTAAAATAAACGAAAAGAATGTAATAAAATGACTGATAGTCCTTATGACGAATGACTCGAATGAGAGCGAAGATAGTAATGCAGGTTAAGAAAATGGAACAAGTGATTATCACCATATCTCGGGGTGGTTGTTTCTCTTGGCGAATTAGTTGCTTCTGTGGGATTGCATGCTTAGCATCCATGACAGCTATTGATATGAATCTCAATTGACAGGTTTGAAGTAGTAGTGGCAGTCTGAGTTGGTAATGCATTTTTACTTCCTTGATTCATTCTTTATATAGTTGGTACCCCATCCATAGGAAATTTCATCGAATTCTCTGTTCACATTGGAGTCAATGAAAAGTCTTTACCATGATATGGGCAAGGAAGGTGCAACGAAACTTAAGCTAGCTACAAACAATGCTGGGGAAAGTTCAAGTCGAGAAGAAAAAAGGAAAAAGTAATTGCAATTGCAATCACAATCACAATCACAACGGAAATTATAGGAAAGTAAATGGGAGCTTGCACGAAATTACCCTGAGGCCCATTTTTTTCATAATCCTTTTCGCGAGCGACAAGCTACCTTTGTTCGATTGTGTCTCCTTTTTCTTGTAAATTTGGATGGATTCAACCTCATCCTGCTTGATGTAGGCTAGCGCATGTCATGTTGCACCCTTGCAAGGCACCTCAAACCTTGTACCTTGTAGGTTATGCCCAATTATTATTATTATTATTATTATTATTGATGCAGTTATTTTTCGCTCTCTGTGCTGATTTGGTTTCAGCTGACCTATCGATCTATACAAGTAGCACACGTGAGCCACGGATCACCGTTATGGTGGCCGATGACACTCGATGCTAAAGTCAGACAGGGCTCTGAGGAAGGTGTAATACCCTAATAGGAAATTTATAGTGCACCTTAGCTTACCAACCTCGTGTCTTATTTATATTGTAAGGAGTCTTGATTTAACCATGTCATCGTAGGCATAGTTTAGGGAGGAGATCTTCGTGGAAATCCTTTTCTAATTAGAAGTCGTGCTGTAGGAGAGAAACTCCCTGTTAGCTCGGTGCTCCTAGATATGCGAGAGATAGTTTCCAATCCAAGAGCAATTTGTAGAAGGGAGTTTTCTTATGTGAAAGATACTCCGGTGTTTGCTTCCTAGTTGAAAGCGGAGAGCTAGGGTTGAACAAAAAATCGACCAAACAAATTAAACCGACCGAACCGATCAGTTCGGTTTCAGTTTTAAGAAAATTCAAAATCGAAGTGGTCGGTTCGGTTTACAGATTTTATGTTAATTTAACCGACAAAACCGAACCGACCAAATATATAATAATAATATATATTTATTATATATAATATAACATGTTTAAAATAGTTTGTTGGTTCGGTTTTAGTTGGTTCGGTTCGGATACGGTTTGCATAAATTAGAATCGGTTCGGTTTGAAAATTTTGAAACCGAAGTTAATCCTCGAGATACTTGTCTAAGGATGGCTTACGGGTATTAAGGATAGTTGTGAGACGTGTGGGCCTAGCATGTTGTGAGAGTTCGGGTCCGCTTGGCGGACCGCAGTTGGGCTGATGCTTAAGGCTGTAATTTCTGGAGATTATCATGACACGTGTGCGGCTCCGGGGTGTGACCGTTTTTATGTATTATCAGTTACTCCATTCGAGTTAGTGGGTCATCATATCGGTTCGCTAAGTCATCTCTTGAAGGGATGCATCGCTCATGATGATTGAGTCTGAATCGCTGCTTGAGCCACGCGCTGCATTAATTGAACGTGCGTTGGTTCAGCGGAAAAGATGTGAGAAGCCAACCTCTATTTAGGTCATCCGCTGTTGTAGCGACTGAATCTTCCACTTTCCTTATTTTTGAAGCTACCGCTCTGCTTAGAAAAGATTGTTCATCTTCCTCATGGCTCAAGAAAACTTCCACTGTCTTGGCCGAGGGCTTGGATTTTCGAAGACAGGTTGTTGTCCGAGCTTGGTTTCGAATCCCGAAATTTTGGTGTCCCTGAGGACCTGTCGTTGTATCTCCCGACGGACGACCAGACACCGATGTCACCTCCAGCTAATTTTATCCGTTTGCACCGCGAGATGCTTCAAACTGGAGTGCATTTTTCGTTGGGAGTTCTTGGATCTCTTAGGGATTTCTCCAGCTCAGTTGGGGCCTAATGGATATAAGATCATTTTCATGATTCTACTCAGTGCTAAGGAGGCCGACGTTAGCGTGACTCCGCGGGTGATTCAGTTGCTGACTTCTCTTCAGCTAAAGAGTAATGTTGTTTGTAAGATGAAATCGCCGAATTGCTTTGTTAAGCAACCCGATGATTTCAAGTTCTGATAGAAGTACTGCTTTTTGGTCCCTGCAAATTTGAAGTACTTTCAATGCAAGGGTTGTCCTCTCGAACGACAGTTCAGGTCGTTTCATAAGTTCATTGTTGTGTGACTTTGATGTGCTTGATAGTGGGCCGATTAACCATGCTTGCGTGTTTTTGCAGGAAGGTTTTCCACTACTCTTTTTACCTTAGAGGAACAAAACGCCATGGAGAAGTTTTGCGTCCTGCCGAAAAGAAAGGCGGTTGATGTCATAAGGGTTTCCAATTTCATCTGTAGGGTGTGGGACAACTGGCATGCCTTCCCCACTTTGTATCGAGAGTCACGCGTTAAGCTGGAAGATGAGACCTCTTCTAGGAAGAGGAAGGCTACTGGATTCAAAGCTTCTGTTATGTTTGATGTGGAGAAGTTGTCTGAGACTCTTGCTTCCTTCGTGAAGAAGAAGTTTCGCTTTAGAATTGGTTTGTCTTCGACACAACCTGCTTCGGTGAAGGAGGAGTGCGAGTCTGCTAGACCTGTTGAGGTGGAGACTGATGTTTTTGACTTGGAGGAGGATTACCTACGACTGGCAGGAGTTGTAGACAGGTCGAACCTTGGTGACGCGCAGGTCGAGGCTCTAAACGACTGTCTTGTGCTGGTTGCAATGACTGCTTCTGCTTGTGCTGATTTGCGTGAGGCCGCTTCAGAGAAGACTCTTGTGAGGATTTGCTTGAGGTGGTAGAATTTGATCGCCTGATAGTGGTCGTGGTAGCGGCCGTGTCTCTTGCAGTCCGCGTTGCTCACCGTCTAGCTCTTGGCCTCAGTTAGAGGTGTTGGAGGGTCCTTTGGATACTTTGATGCCTTCCCTCCCTCCAGATCCCATTGAGTCGTCTCGCAAAAAAAGGGATGGTGGCGACAGTAAAGGGCGGTGCCGACGAAGTTATTGATCAGAGAATGCTTCATCCGGGTGCACAGATAAGCTTGTTTGCACTGAATTTGGTGAAGTTGAGTTCACTGGTCTGACACCAAAAGTTGACATAGAGTGAAGCATACTAAGCAAGCGACACAGTTGACTGATGGATAACACTCCAAAACACTAGGAAGATTCATTGGAAGTGTGTATAGATAAGGGCTTGAAGTACCTTATTATAAGTATGTCTCATTTGAGCCACGCATCTGTTGCTGGATGGAAGTTGAGGCGGCTTGTGAGAGAGTATACACCTTGGAGCGTGTCTTCTCGCATATGCAGACGCTGTATTCTGACGCGCTCCATGAAATTGAGCGACTTAAGAAGCATGTCAAAGAGAAGCGATTGGATCGGTCAACCGTGGCCGCGAGGGTTAGAAGGCTCGTCTGAAGGACCTTTAGCGTGATCTGACAAAGGCGGTGTCTGAAAGGACGAACTTAGGCAAAAGTTGAGCCGTATCCGCCAAAAAGTCGAGGTTGCGCAGAAAGTTGCCGCTAAGGCGAATTCTGAACTGTTGTCTTTCGTTGAAGAGATTGCTTCGAAGGAAGCCAATTGGGCTACTGAGAAGCAACAGTTGGAATTCGATGTGGAGTTCTATACTCAAGAAGCGAGGAAGGCCGAAGACCAGCTTGAATTGGGGCAGCATGAACTTAGTGCTATGAAGAGCAGTTTGGCCACAAAGTAGTCTTAGGTCGACGCGCTGACTGGCAAGTTGGAGGTACTAGAGCGTGAACTTTGTTGATGCAAAGGTGTGGGAGGATGAACTTCTCTGGAAACAAGGCAAATGTGAGTTCCACTGGGTTGTACATGGGCGGCTGGAGTTGCTGGCGCTGATGAAGAAGGAGCATCCTGAGTGGGACCTTAGCCGTTATAAGAAGATGTCGTATGTGGACCTGTATGTTACCTCGACGTCATCGAGCGAGGAAGACATTTTGAGCCTTGATTTCTAGGTTGCGGCGTGTGTGGTCGCAACTTCTACTCCTTCTTCCACTAGGCTTAACTCTTCCATTTCTGTACCCTCTCTTGATAAGGAGTGAACTTTTTGTACTTGTACTCTTTTCTCTTTGATCATTAATGATAACAATTTTATTCATTCTCGTACTTGTTGTCTCTATTGCATATTTTTCATTTCGCCTTGTCATCTTGCTTTGGCATAGGCTGGTTGAATCAATAGGACGTCAACTGGTTTGTCTACGGTAGAGAGCTTGACTGTTTTGTGTAGTGAATGACTTGGGGTCATCGTAGTGTAGTCATGTTCGGTAGTGGGCATATTATGAACAGTTTAGCTGGGGTTGAATCATTCGAGCTGTGCCCTGTCCCCAAGGTAAGCTGTTTGACAGTTACCTTGCTTATCTGACCGGCCCGCTGTAGCTGTTGCTGTGAGCGAGTTGTGATGGCCGAGCATGCGTGTCAGAGCGTTCGTGCCGAGTCAAGCGTCTTAAGCTCGGGTTGGCATCTTAAGTAGCTTTTATCTGGACACTGACCGTACGATCCTTGTATCGATGCAAGTGGCATTCGCTTAATATTATATTGTCAGTCGGTTTGAGCGTGAAGACGCTGACTCATCTAGATTCCCGTTTGACGACCATGCTGAAAAGCGGTGGTCTCGTGGCAAGCTGTGGAATCAGTTCGGGACTGACTAAGCTCCCACCTTTCAAATCATTTATGTCCAATCATAGCAGACTGCAAATTCAGGAAGTAAAGGTTTGGTGACCATGTTGAAAAGCAATAGTCCATGGCAAGCCGTTAAAAATCAGTTCAGGACTGACTAGGCTCCCACTTTTTGAACCATTTACACTCTCCCCGCGAGGTAAGGGCTACGAATTCGAGAGAGGTTTGGCAATCAAGCTGAAAAGCAGTGGTCCCGTGGCAAGCCATCAGAATCAGTGCATCAAGCTACAAATTTGGGAGGGTTACCACGTTGAAAAGGAGTGATTCCGTGATAAACCATCGGAATCAGGTTGTGGCTGACTGAGTTTCCACTTTCTAGACTATCTACACCCTCGCAGTGAGGGCTACAAGTCCAGGTTTGGTGATTTGGTGGTGTGATACCCTTGTGTGGCGGCACACATGAGGGAGAAGCCTAAGAGCCCATGGATCCCAAGATCCCAAGAGGGTTGGCAAGTTATAAATGGGAGATCATAGTCTCACATCGTTTGGGTAAGGGAGGGTGATGTACTATATATGTACGAGGTTAGATCTACAAAGTACTACACATTTTAAAGCCGTGCGGGCCTTGGGCCCAAAGCGGACAATATAGTACTTGTGGATCAGATCGTGATAGAATGATATCAAAGCCTAACCCAGTCGAAAGTGTGCCAACGAGGATGTTGGACTCCCTTAGGAGGTGAACTGTGATCCCTTGTGTGTGCGAACCTGAGGGGGAGGGTGCGGGAGAGGCCCGTGGATCCCAAGAGGGTTGGGCGAGCGACCAAGGGAAGATTATAGTCCCACATCACTTAGGTGAGGGAAGGGAAGGGGATGCACTATATATATGGAGGTTGAATCTACAAAGTACTTCGCGTTTTAAAGCCGTGCGAGCCTTGGGCCCAAAGCGGACAATATAATACTCTGTGAATCGGGTCATGACAGAATGGTATCAGAGCCAGACCTAGGCGAAAGTGTGCCAACGAGGACGTTTTCCCTTAGGAGGGGTAGACATGAGGGAGAGGGTGAGGGATAAGCCTAAAAGCCCATGGATCTCAAGATTCCAAAGGGTTGGCAAGCTACAAAGTAGGCGATGCAGTGGGGCGGGATATTCACGGAATCGCGCCCCACCCCAATCCGTTTGGGGGGTTTTGGATATGGCTGAATGATTTTGGGTGGTTTCGGGTATCCAAAAAATATCCGTTTGTTAGGTAACATTACAACAATACCCTTCCCCTATATAAATGGATTAAACCCTTAATCCCTCCCCCTATCTCTCCCTTATTTCCCTCCCTCACACCCGCCTCTCCCTCTCGGTCTCTCTTTCTGCCTCTCACACACCGAGGAGTCGAGCGAGGGCGTCTCCATCCTCTTTTCCTCTCACACACACAGACGCCTTCCCTTCGTGTGTGAGGAGCGATTCGAGGCTCGAGCGAAGGTCGAAGGGAAGGGTCGTCGTCCGCCTCCTCTCTCACTGTCCCTTCTTCTCTCTCACAGGCTCACGCTCACAGCGAAGGTGGAGGCCGTCCGCCTCTTCTTCTCTCTCACAGCGAAGGGCCGAAGGCGAAGCTCGTCCGCCTCTTCTCTCTCACAGCGAACTAGCGAAGGCGAAGCGCTTGGCCGTCGTCGTCACTCGTCACCCCTTCTCCTTCTCTCCTTTTTCTCTGAACTCTGATCTACGCCACAGATATCAGATTTTTTTTTTTTTGAAAGCAAGCCGGTTTTTTCAGCCTAGGATCGTAACCTAGTCCCGAGATGCGACCTACGGGTCGAATACCACCCCGAAATAAAGATGCCTCCAGTGGGTCTCGAAGCAAGGATCTGTGGAACAAGTCCACAAAGCCTTAACCAATCGACCACAACCCCCCCCTTTTTTTTTTAATATAGCAGAGATCGTATGTTGTAATTTTTTTTAATTTGTTGTAATTTTTTTTTTGAATTTGTTGTAATTTTTTTTAGATCAGATAGTCAGATTTGAAGCCTTAGAATTTTTTTTTTTTTGTAATTTGTTGTACGTATAAATGCCCTGTAGTAGTGTAGTGTAGGAGTATTTTACTGTTATGTATCAAATATTGCGGTGTAAAATATTATATATTGCTATTTGCTGTTAGGTAAAATATTGTAATAAAAAATATGCTATCTGGTACTTTGTAGTGTAAATTTGTTGCATGTAAAATTTGCGGGGCGGATCGGTTGGGGTGGGGATTCAAAATTCACCCTTTAAATCTATTTTATGCGGATATTCGGGGCGGGCGGATATCCGTAAATCCGTCTGGAGCGGGGGCGGTTTTGAACATTATTGATAAACGGATATGCGGGGCGGATTTTTATCCCCGCAATTCTCAGCGGGGCGGGGATGGATTTGCTTAAATCCGTCCCAATCCGCCCCATGCCATCCCCTACTACAAAGGGAAGATCAGAGTCTCACATTGCCTGGGTAAGGGAGGGTGATATACTATATATGTACGATGTTGGATTACAAAGTATTACGCGTTTTAAAGTCGCGTGGCCTTAGGCCCAAAACGAACAATATAGTGCTCTGTGGATCAAATCGTGACAGGTAGCCACATTGAAAATAGAGGCCCTGTGGCGAGCCAATCGGAATCAGTTTGGGACTGGACTAGGCTCCTACCTTCTAGACTATCTACACCCTCACAATGGGGGCTACAAGTCTAGTTTGATAAGAAGCTTTCTTTGCCAGTCGCCACCAGTTTAGGCTTACCTGATTAGGTTCGGCGATTACTGACTGCAAAAGGGGGCAATGATTCCTGGCGAGTTGTGTCACTAGGCGTGATAACGCTGATTAGACTCCCACTTCCTAAACCGTCAATGCCCCGTGCTAAGCGGACTAGGTATCGGGATGAACCAGAAGCCATCGTAATCAGTCTTGGCTGACTAAGCTTATCTGGTTTGAATAAAAGTTTCGCCTGCTAGGGGGTGTGCAAATCTAATCCATCAACATGTTGCATAGAGTGGACAAAATTACCTTAAATTAGCCAGTTTCTAAAGGTATAATCCGTATGTCAGGGTTGACTAGGATCTCTAGTGCTTTGTGCCAAGCACGTGACAGAGTGTTGTTTGAATAATAGGCAGAGCCCATGGGCTCGTTAGAGGAAGGGCTAGGGTTTTCTGCATGGTGCGTTGCGTGTACGGAGTAGATTGCGCGGTGACACATGTACGACGTAGGCTACGTGACGGTTACTCCCCCTCAATTGATGTGGTTGCGTGCAACACCATTAATTGATTGATACCGTCTTTGTAGTTTCCTTGGGAACTGTCGTATTCCAGTTTCCCGTATGGTATTCAATGTTGGCAGTTAATGCTTGGAGTGGCCCCCTTGGTGAACCGTCATGTCTATATAATGGTATTTTTCCAATCGTTGTAGGCATTATCTTTCGCATAACTTATTTCTGTAATGTCCTTGCTTGAAGAAGATGGTTTGGGTTTTCAAAGGTTGAAGTTGATCCTCCGTCTCTGGAGTCTCCGAATGTTCTGACATTTGCGCCAACCAGACCATATAAATAACTGTTGTTATGTGTGGTCACTTGCTATGGGTGAGCATGTAGTTGATCTGCTGAGATCTCGTAATTTCTCCTCATTTCGCGGAGAAGTAATACGAATTTCCTACAGAGGGAGATGCCTTGGTGTTACACCGTACCACTTTTGCCTTCGTGTGCTCGAATCTCGCTGCAACCCACTGGCTGATTGAAGTGTTAGTCGACGTGGTAATGTCTCTGGGTGTGGTAGTTCTCAGTCACATTAGCCATCGCATATGGGAAAAAGTGGTATCTCTGATAGCATTGTGATATCGTAGTTGTGTCGCTGCTTGGGCCATTCTCATCTGCCTCTTCTAACCTATTTGAGGAAATTAGAAAGGGGGTCGGATGTCTCTTTAAGAAATCAGCAGCTCGTTGTGAGGTCTATTATAATGTTGTAATACAGACTTTTTCGAGGTGATTTGAAAGAGCGAATTTGACTGCTCAGTCCTTCAATCTCTTCTGCCACTTGTCTTTATCTTTGGAATGTATCGAGCATCTCCCATTCTTTTACTTTTGATGTCACTTGCAGTTTGCTCGCATAAGAGGGTTTGCAAGTTTTCAGCGGATGTTGTCCACAACAAAATTGTCCTAAGCGAGTATTTTACTTTAGTTCGCACTGTATTCAGACGCTTATAGTGCTCGGTCTTTGTATCCGCCACAGGGCGTTCGCAATATGTAGCCTTTTGTATCCCCCTCAGGACGTTCGTAATATGTAGCCTTTTGTATCTGCCTCAAGGTGCTTGTTGTTACATCTTTCCAATAATCAATGGAGTTTGTTTTTTGTAATTCTTCATTATTTCTTAAATGATTGCGAATAACATAAGCTTTTTAAGAACTAAAACTCAATATTGATTATGGAAAGGGAAACAAAAAAATTAAAGCAAACTAGCTGTTGAAGGAGATAATTTTATCCTGGCCTTGAAGTGAATTTGGGTTGCTATCGTGGATTGTTTAGCGGACTATTGAGGCGTTACTTAGGTCACTGAAGAGTAAACCTTGCAAGAGGGGCGGATCTTCGCATCGACGAAATGTCGGGGGATGTGTTTTGCTTGCCATGGCCTTTACGACCCGCTAGGAGGAAGAGCCGAATGCTCCTTGTACCGCTTGAAAATGATGTCTTTACCGTCTTTTGGCCTCGCACTGGGTCAGGCTGCTCTGCATGACGTAGCTGAATTTGGGAGCACTTTATATGTTTCAGTGCAGTGTAGTGGCAACCTCGTGCCATAGGTTGGTTCCACGTATCTTTGGGGGCCACTTTAGTTCCTCCCAACCTTTCATGGAATCAAGTGTGTCTGACAGGCTAGTGCTTAGGGGCGTGATAGCTCTGGATCCAACGTAGTTGGATGATTTTTTCAGCCTGGGATGACCAGGGTCCGACATATTATCGCCGCGCTTCCTTTGCTCTTGAAGGGGGATGACCAGGGCCAGCCTGTTGTCGCCGCGCTTCTCCAACTCTGGATCCAACACCTTCGATTTTCCTTTTAGCGGTCTTTGACTACTCCAAGGGGATGTGTCTTTGACACTCTTGAAGAGTTTTTCCATGTCCAGAGGTGGCTCCAAGGCGAGGTCCTCAAAAAGATTACCCTCTTTGAGACTGCAGTGAAGGCCGTCACGTCTGTATCGATGCTGCATTCGTCGATGAGGGTCAACTCATTGAAGCACGTGACATACTCTTGGAGCGTCTCTCCGGACCTCTGCCTTAGAGAGTACAGTGTGGGATTTTTCTAAAATGCTGGCTTTCGACGAAACGTGTCAAGAATTCCTTTTCCAGTGTTTTGAAGGAGTCGATGGACTTCGACAAAAGGCTGTGAAACCACGTCAATGCGGAGCTTTTCGGACTAGTGGTTAAGGTCTTGCACAACACGGATTCAGATCCTTATTGAAGGGCCATTACGTGTTGGTAATGGCGCAGGTGGTCGAAGGAATCAGTAGTTCCATCGTAGTAGCTTCGAAGGAGTGAACTTCCTCGGTAGGGCCTCATTCATGATCCGATCCACAAATGGTAGGACGGAGAGGGTCGTGCGCCCCTCTATGAAGGGGTTACCATGGGCGAGCCTCTCTGTCCTGGCGTTGACCTCAGTGTTAGCTGCACAACCTCTTTAAATCCAATAAGAATTGGCGGTTTCTTGGTTTTTCATGCGCTTGCTCCCTATCATCTGCTAGAGGCGAAAGTCTATGATGTTCCTGATCTCCATTATCGGGTGGTAGATTCTGTTGCATTAGAGCTTCCACGCTTTGGCGATCCGCTATATTTGGGACGCCAGCATATCGATTCTGGGATCTGTCGATGTTGTCATTGGTGCGGAAACGTGAGTTGGCTGCGTGTGCAAGATATGAACTGTTGAATGAGGCGGTATAGGGACAACTTAAGCATTCGACGTGTCCTCTGGTTCTCCATTGTTACGTGACATGGTGGTCACCATCTCTCTGAGTCTTTGAAAGGAGACGACGCTTAGTGTAAAATTACGAACTATGTCATCCCACGGACGGCGCCAAACTGATGCAGTCAGTTTTTGCTATTTGCTCTGACCTGGTTCCTGCTGACGTGTTGACCTGCACAAGTAGCACACGTGAGCCACGGACCATCGTTGTGGTGGTTGATGGCACTCCGATGCTAAAGTCAGATAAGGGTTATGATGAAGGTGTAATGCTGTAACAGGGAATTTGTAGCGTACCTTAGCTTACCAACCTCATGTCTTATTTATAGTGCAAGAAGTCTTGGTTTAACTATGCCATTGTAGGCGTAGTTTAGGGAGAAGATCTTTGTGAATATCCCTATCTAATTAAGAGTCGTGTTGTAGGAGGGAAGTTCCCTGTTAGCTCTGTGCTCCTAGATACACGAGAGATAGTTTCAAATCCAAGAGCAATCCGTAAAAGGGAGTTTCCCTGTGTGGAAGATACTTTGGTGTTTGTTTCCTAGTTGGAAGCGGAGAGCAGTTGTAGTTGCTCGCCCGAAGCTGATTCTTGAGATACTTGCCTAAGGAAGGTATACGGGTATTGAGGATAGTTTGTCAGACGTGTGGGCCTAGCATGTTGTGAGAGTTTGGGTCTGCCTAGCAGATCACAGTTGGGTGAGCTTAAAACTGTTTGGGCCGGATCAGTGTTGGGCCGACGCTTGAGACCGTAATTCCTCAAGATTATCATAACACGTGTACAAATCCGGGATGTAACCATTTTTATGTATCATCAATAATAATTACTATTATTATTATTATATTATTATTATTGATGATAGACCGAAACGTCCTCTCTTCTACACCATACACGTGTCATGATGATCTCAAGGAATAACAGATCCAAGCGTCAATCCAACACTTAGGAGTGGGCAAACGAGTCCAGAAATCGCGATTCCAATCCAAACCAGACGGTTTTACTCCAAACGGTCCGATTCCAATTGTGTAAATTATTAAACGGTTCGGATCTGTTATAAAATGGTTTGAGTCCGGTTCCAATTTATTGAATTAAAACGGTTCGTTTTCAAACCGTTTGGTTACACATGTACACGTCTTATCTTAATTGGGAGATTGAAAATGAGGTGTCAAAAATCCAAAATTCTAGTTGGCCTGGGAAAACCAGCGAGATTGCTGCCTTAAAGGGCTAATTTACACTTTTGCCCCCTTTTTAAAACCTTTTAAAAAAATTGTTTAAAAAGAGAAGCAAAAGTGTAAAATCTCCCCCAACCTCGCTGGTTTTCCAGGCCAGAAAGAATTACTCGTCCAAAATATCCGGCATGCCTTGCTTGAGCCCCCATCAAGCCAACTGCTCAGCCACCCCAAATAAACCTTTCACTTTCTTCCCCAATCAAAGCTCTTTCTTCATAACCCTTTTTTCATATTTGTTTATTCAACAATGGCGATGTCGACGGATATTTTCGAAGAGCTTCAAAACCCCTTTCAGCCCTCTTTTCATCTTCATCAATCTGAGCGTGATTCAAAAGTTAAGACCTCTTCGATCTGCTGATGGAATCGAGATAACCCATCAAAACCCCAACTCCAAGACTTCAAAAAATTGACCTGAAGGATTGCGGCCCCATGGTACTTGACGCCCTAATCAAGATCAAGAACGAGATCGACCCATCTATGACATTCCACGAGGGAATCTGCGATTATTGCTCGATGAACATCGATGGGAAGAATGGCCTTGCTGTCTCATCAAGATCGAGTCTGGGGAGTGACTTCTATCACCCATTTATCGCATATGTTTGTGATAAAGGATATGGTGCTCAAACCCATCAAACGATTTGCTCTTAAACAACATGTTTGTTTGTGTTTGAAGACTTCATTTTTCTCTATCTCTGTTTTTTAACTTCTCTGTTTCAGTCTCATGTTTTCTTATTTTTTCTCTGCTATTTGTTCACTAATTTCATCAAACATCTTTTTGATGTCCTTCTGATTTTTTGTTTTCATAATGGGAGATAAAATGGAGATTTGATTCCTAAACTAATTTTGAGTAATGTTGACCATCTACATAGAAGGGGTCTTGAAGTACCTACTTTTCAATAATGGAGGTGAGTCATATGAGATGCGGTTTCAAGTTTTAGCCCCATTTTGCTCTTTTGTTTTTTTTTCTTCGATTTCAAGAGATGGGCATGGTGTTTACAATGTGGGTATGTGTTAATTTTTTGTTATCTACCATGGATGGTGACAATAATCTGCGCAAAAGGCAGGGAATCAGTTTCGGTAATGGTGTTGGTTCTGTGACACTTCCTATCAATTTGTTCTCTCAGCAACCACAGCGATGATTATAATGGATTTTCTTCTGGACACGTTAGTCCAGATTCACATGGTGACTGACTTGCAAGCTATGGTGAATTATCTTCATCGGTCAAAAGAAATTGGAAGTATGCTTACAGTGCTGTAGACGTTTGTTTTGTTTTAAAATGAAAAATAAATTGATGTGTATTTTGGAATCGTTTGGAACTAGGAATCGGATACGTTAAAATGAGAAAATTCGAACTGAACTGGATACGTTAAATTTAAACGGTTCAAGCTAGGTTCTTTAAAATTTTGTATCTGGACCGTGCCCACCCCTACCAACATTGATTCGACTCAAGCGGTTTCAAACCTGCATAGCGTAGTTCGCCAGACGAACTTAAATTACTACAACCTGCTAACCATACATGTCTCACAACCATCCTCAATATTCGTAAGATCTATTAAGGTAAATATCTCGGAGATCGGTTTTGAATAGGCAAGCCAGCAGCACATTGTTTCCAACTAGGAAGCAAATACCAGAGTATACGTCGTACACATAAACTTTTCTATATGGACAACACTCTAATTGAGAACTATCTTCTGTGTATCTAGGAGCACAAGTCTAACATGAAAACTTCCCTCCACAATATGACTCATAATTAGAGAATGATCTTCTAGATGATCTCATTCCCTAAACTACGCCACCGATGGTCTGATCGAACCAGGACTCCAACACTATAAATAAGACATGAGATTGCTAAGCTAAGGTATGCTACAAGTTTCATGTTTACAACATTAAGTCTGTCTTAGATCCCTG
The DNA here is from genome assembly GCA_003290165.1 of Berberis thunbergii. Lineage (NCBI taxonomy): Eukaryota > Viridiplantae > Streptophyta > Magnoliopsida > Ranunculales > Berberidaceae > Berberis > Berberis thunbergii. The sequence goes on along the minus strand of QNQO01007336.1, from coordinate 99,497 downwards.
TCTAACTTTAGCATTGGAGTGCCAATGGCCACCACAACGGTGGTCTGTAGCTCATGTGTGTTCATTGTGCAGGTCAGCAGGTCAAGGTCAAATAGGGAGCGAAAATCAACTGCATCAGTTTGGCGTCGTCCGTGAGGACGACAGAATTCCTAACCAAACATTGACATCATCTCTCTTCAGAATTGAAGAAGGTGGTGACCACCAAATCTTGCAACAATGGAGAACAAGGGGACACGTCAAATGCTCAGATTGACGCTATGCCACCGCTTCTGGCAGTGTCGGTAACACAAGGCCAGCAAGCTCACACCCCTGCGCCTGAAGAAGTCAGCACTGACATGGTTCCACAGTCTCCCTCTAAAGTCAATCAACTCATTCAAGACACTGGCCAAAGAACTTCTGACACACTTTGTTGGAAGCCAGCGGATCAGGAAATGCCCCCACTATATACTCTCCCTGAGGCAGAAGTCTAACGAAACGCTAAGGGAATACATCACGTGCTTCAATGATGAGCTGATCCTCATTGACTGCTGCAACGATGATACCGCTGTAAATACTTTTACTGCGGGTCTAAGAGAGGGAAAGTTTAACGACTTCTTAACTTTGGAACCCCCTGGATATGAAAGAACTAGGGTGCCCAGAGGTACATCACCCTGGAGAAAATGAGAACAACAAAGAAGAAAACTGAAGTAGAGAATTCCTCCGTTTCTAGGGACAGAAAGGATGGAAAAATGTGAGAATATGAAGAAAGAAACAAACAAAAGTGCAACGATATCAGGTCAAACTTTAGCCGCGCCAGGCTAGAGAAATCATCAAACTATGTCAGATCCAGAATCATGACCCCCCTCAACTCTAGCTTGTCAGGTGTCCTTAATTCCATGAAAAACTGAAAAGATCTGAAATGGCTCCAAAACAGCACATAGACCCCTTTAAACACGACAACAGCAAGTATTGCTAATAACATAAGGAGGGTGGCCACGACACCAACAATTGCAGGAGTCGAAGTTAAGAGACCGAATATTGAATTCGCAAGGGAAAACTGAAGGAATTCCTTGGTTTAGAGAAAAAGCAGGACCGAATCAGGGAAATAGGAGAGGCAGTCAAAGAAATTGAGGAGACTCCAGACATAATATATGTCCTTCACGGAGTCGGATAAGAAGAAAAATAGTCAAACAAGTCCTGCAAAAGGGCATTCCTTGAGATGCGGACACAGCCCACCAACAAGGATAGACGCGTGTACTACTCGCAGGTGCCCGACCTTGACCTCGAAGGCGTCTGTGCACCGCACAATGACGCTATTGTCATTTCCGTCTCCATTGCAATATGGGAAGTGAATAAGGCCCTAGTGGACACGGGAAGCTCTCTCAACGTCCTATTCTACAATGCATTCCGTAGTATGGACCTCAAGGAAGAAAATCTAACACCTTTTGACTACTCGCTGATTGGGTTTAGCAGAGAAAATGCTTCTCGATTGGGAAGATAAGGTTAGTAGTGGTGGTAGGAGAGCCACAACTAAGGAAAGTCATGTTCCTGGATTTCATGGTGGTGGACGAACCGTCTACCTATAACCTCATATTGAAAAGACCCTTCTTCATCAGATGGAAGCAGTAGTCTCTACTTTTCATTAGTGCGTCAAGTATACCGCCAACTACTCGAAGGGAACAATTCGCGGGGATCTACCAACGACACAGGACTACCACTATGCTGTACTAAAGTAGATAGAATGTTTCCAAATTCAGCTAGAGCCCGCCAAACAAGTTGAACAAAAGCCAGACTCAAAAACTGCGGAAAAGTTACTCCACCCAGATGGAGAAAAAGACCCAACATCAGTGGCTCAACTTAGCGATGGAGAACATTTCAACATTATAGGAGCAATCCGCCCTCTAGCCCGACAAGACTTCAGGCCCAGCGGAAAGGTCATTGTAAATGAAAACAGAACCCCACAACTGTTAGTGGGCGCTACAGGACCCTCCCACGCAAGGTTTACTCTTTAGTAACCTCAACGGAATCGACAAAACTTGATAATTTGCTAAAGACACTTATGATCCAAGCAAGGGCCATGCGAATTTGCTTCAAGTTCGGATCAACCTCTCTTTGCCAACAATCAATTTATAAAGTTGTTTAGCTTTATTTCATTGGTCACTTTAGAGTTTTAATTGTTAAAAGCTTATGTGATTTGCACTCATTTAAGAAATAAAAGAGAATTACACAAACACACTCTATTGATTACTGGAAAGATATAAAAATGATCGTCTAGATGGCAGGTACAAAAGATTACAAACTACAAGCATTCGAATCCGAGATGTACAATTTAGATTTTCTTTAACTACAAGCATCCGAATTCGATCCAACGAGGACTCAGAAGTGATAGCAAGGGAACCTTAGGTAAATTACGAAGCCCTTTAAGAGTTCCGCTCAACGACTTTTTTGAAGAAGATGATCCACGAGCAGGAGCAGAAGTACAAAAAAAGTATGAAGGAGAGCATTCAATTCAATACTTCGTCAGACCCACCTTGCAAGGATGACCTAAGGTGGTACAAAATCAGCAACTGAAGGCCCCACGACATGCCGACCGATGCTACAGCTGACTCACGCTCTCGATTCGCCCAACTAGATGAACTTGAGGCAAGTATCAGGTTGAAACAGATCGAGTGGACCCTCCCGTTGAGGAATGAGAGAAGCATCTAGGAGTCAATGGCCCACTTCGACAGGCCATGTCCAACTTCGCTCCGTTTCGCAACTCTGAGTTCTAGCGCAGCACAACACGTCAAGGCTAGCTGAGAAGGAAGTAAAGCAACCGTGTCTAATTAAGTAGCAACGGTTTTAAGCCGTGGCTACTCCTGCCCACGGCTTAAAACCGTGGCTAGGGTTAGCCACGGCTTAAAACCGTTGCAAGTTTAGCCACGGTTTTAAGCCGTTGCAATAGCTTTAGCAACGGTTTTAAGCCGTGGGCAGGAGTAGCCACGGTTTTTAGCCATTGCAATAGTTAGCCACGGTTTAAAACCGTGGCAAATTTATTATTATTATTTTTTTAATAATTTTTTTTAATTTTTTAAATTTAATTTTTTTTTTTTTGCTATCAAATGCCTTTGAGTCATTGAGTCAAAATCTATCAAATAATGGAGGCAAAGTAATGTAATTAATGGAGGCAAAATAATGTAATTAATAAGAAAATGTATTTCATTGAGTCAAAATCTATCAAATAATATCTCAAATACAATGATAGTCAAGGAAATAGTCATATGAAATGATAGTAGAAGAGCGAACAGAAGAAACATGGTCTTGGGTTGTGTCTTGAGTAAGAAATAACCGCCAAAGAAGTTGCCCAAAATGCTACCAGCAGCAAGACCCATGAATGCATAAGATTGGAGACTGGTCATTTTCCATTTTTGGCCATACTCAGCAATAAGAGCATCTTTTGCGACTTCTGTGATGGAAGCACCAAGGTTGTTAATTAGCATACATGTCATTAGCGCTATAAGAGTTCGACTTGCAACTGGGACGAAAGCCAGTGTACCGCAAGATAGAAGCTGCAAAAGAACTGTCGATATTGATTTGTATCAGCAACTCACTCATTGTTCAACCTTCATAAATTTATAACCATCTATGACTCTTCACAATAAACCAAACCAACATATTTAGTTTTTATTTGTTTTTCCCCATCATTTGAAATTCAAAGTTTACTTGATACTGCTCAATAAAACGCCTAATTACCTTACAAACAAGCCTAAACACATGCTCACCTGTAACGGAATGGGAGTCATATTTAGTAGTCCTTCCAAACAAATTATAAATGTTATCCTGATATTACTTCTGAAATCTACACTTGCTAGCAGATTGAGTATTTGAAAGTGTTTTTGGGAAAAGATACATAGAAACATCTTAATATGATATGATATGAGAGACGCAATGCTGACTAACCCGTGTTGATTCAGGTTTTCCCTCTTGGTCTGATTCTATGGGCAGGGCTAGGGACGAACTGCGGTTGATGCTGCGAGAGACGCAATGCTGCTGCTGCAAGGGACGATCTGCTGATGATGCGAGGTACGCCTGCTGCTGCTGCTGCGAGGGAATCACTGCTGCTGCTGCGAGGGAATCACTGTTGTTGCTACGAGGGACGAACTGCTGCTCTGCGAGGGACGCACTGATGCGAGCTTGCTGCTGGTCGCAAACCAGAGTGCGCTCTATTTCACTGCAGAGTACCCACTGTTTCTGAGCCTGGGATTGCAACTCATGTAGCTATGGTTGCTGACCCTGCCACAATAAATAAGAGAACTTAATAATTGCAAATAAAGTTCAAAGCATTACTTTCACGAATGTGGCACATGGTTCCTCTATTATCTTAGTTTCCAGGATAGGAACATGGGTAAATCCTGTGATTCTTGTAGATTTTAAGTTGCTTATAAAGAAAGAAGGATTTAGGAGTATAGGAAATTATACTTGTCCAAGCCCTTGTGTAGAAGACTGTCTGAACTGTGTCCATAAATAATTCCCAATAATGGGCAAATAGTTGCTGCAAATATTTTTGGCTCGGTGACAAAAAAAAAAAACCCTCTGATTTTCAGTCATTGAGACTTGAGCTCATTTGAAAAGGGGGAGGGAGAAAATCCCATGGCAGCATCCATTAATCCAAGCATAAGTAAATGAAGAAAACAACATATTATCATACAACATGCTCACCACGAGGTAGATCAAACTTGACGAACTCAAATAGATGAGCCATCTACCTCAAGAATATCAAGATCTGAGCCCTGAGAGTTTGCATCCTCCAGTTTATCCACCAATTCAGATCTTGAGATCCTCAAAGGATGACCATGTCATTTCTCAAATCAAAATCTGAGTCTCTTAGAACCTTGGGAGCTTATTCACAAAAAGAAGTTTAGTTTGTGTTGATACGAATAATTAACAAGAAGTGAAGAAATGTATCAAGAAATTTATCTAAAGAAAAAAGGATGAACAAAGATTCACAAAGATAACAAAAGCACTCAAAGGAGAGTTGAAAATAATTGACAAAGAAACAAAACCATGGATGAATGCATAGTTCAAGCAGCAATAAGAACTAGAGCAAAATTATTATCAGTACAGATTGAACCAAGCAGACAAGAAAGATAAATAAATAAATAAATATGATAAGAATAAAATGTATGTGGTATGCTAAAAGAACTACTAACCTTTAGAGCCAACTCTAGTACTTTAACGATAGAGCTAACACAAAATGCCCATGAAACCCTGTTGATGATATTATGCGATGTTGATGGATGAATGATGAGAGCTAACACAACACATGGTACCACCTAAGTGAAAATGATGTCAATAGTATATAGTAAAAAAATCACCAAAACAGGAAAAACAAACACATGAAAGCTTTTAGTCAGATCCTTCAATCAGTAGTAAAGGAAAAACAATCCAGGTTCATTCCAAACTCATATCAGAAGTCCACTGCTCGAATGTGTAAAGGTACCTGATTCCGGTATGAATAGAAATCATTGGATCCAAGAATCGTAAACCACAGTACAAAGTACAAGATTAGTCAAACAGACATAAACCACGGTACAAAGTAGTAATCAAGAGCAAAAGGGAAATTGGGAGAGTAGCAGCAAGAGGTGTATTTGAATGCTTCATACTAAACATACATCATAAAAGAGAATTAAAAGAGTCAAGAACTATTATTTTACCTTTCCCTACAATAGGAGATGCAGTCATGCCAAATATGCGGGGACGTTTCATGGCACTTCTCTTGTATGCCTGTACAGTTTTAATGAAATTGAGTGTCACAAGACCTGTCTAGCTTCCAAAAAAGGGCGAGGAAACTTAAACTATTTAAACAGAGACGTCAACATATTAATCAGTTACCTTCATAATCTGGCTGTATGGGTGACTGCTTTGTGCTTGCGCATGATGGCACTCATCAAATATCAAAATTGCAATTAGCTCCATTTTGATAAGTCGATGGAATAAATTGCGCAGAAGTATTTGTGGGGTCATAACAAGAACCTGCATAGTCCAGTAAATGAAATTCTTCTCAAATTTTTTCTTTTTATATTGTGAAAAAGAAAGTAACTTAAATCACTTTAAAATCATAGACTGTGAAGAAGATAAGCTGCATAGAGTGTGAATGGAACCTCATAGTTTTCCATCTCTTTCTCCCATTCTTGATGGTTCAAATGCTTAGTATGGCCGACGTATGTCTGAACTTTAAAACCAGTTGATTTCGTTATGACGTCCGCTTGCTACAAAAATCAGGGATGAAATGTCAAGCTTTTGTTGAGAGTTGTCGACGTCATCATATCCAGTAGATGGAGCTACAAGGCCATGAACTTGGATCGAGTATGAATGATATAGAAGCTTTCGGTGAGCAAGCTTCTTCAGTACCTGCACAATTGAATGCATGAAGCAAAGAGGATAGCGCAGAAACATTTGTATGAGGAAAAAAAAAGTTAGGAATCCAAGGAATTCACCTCTATGGCTCGGCGGCCTCTACGCTGAGCTTGAGAACTAGTAAATCTTCGAAGCACAACTCTTGAGTTATATAAAGGACTGCATTATTCCGAAAAAAAGGACTGCATTATGAATATCAATGGAAGCACAGTGATGTTACAAACCTCTCATTTCGTACAACATATTAGCAACAATAGCAATAATCAATGAAAGGGGGTGCTTGTTTTTCAATGAGAGGTCCAGACTTTGCAAAATAGAGAATGTTTATGTGAAAGCAAACACCCCCTTAACCCAAGGGTGCAATAAAACCAACCAGACTGTGACAACGGATGGACAGATTTATCAATCCACTATCAACCTTATCAAGTTTACTTTACTTACTGGTCGGGTCGAATCAATTTCTTGAGCTTACTGTGGATGATCTAAACTCTAAACATGTAGAAAATACTTCAAACAGAGATGTCCTAGCTTTGCCAGCTAGTTTTTCTTTCTTCTCATCCATGTTTGTCAGTAGCAACATCTATACTAACCAATTTGCGGCTTAAAACTAAGTTTCTAGTCACTAGCACCATATGGAAGCAATTAAAAAAGATGGTAGAAACAAAACCTCATTAGCTGCTGCAGCAATTGGCATTGATACAACATTCTCATCTCCTAGTGCAAGAGCCAATCTCATATCCTTTTGCTGATGCTTCAGAGGAAAAGCAGGGGGGTAATTGTTCTTGATCATTGGTGGTCCTTTAAGTTTGAACATTGGATTAGCTAAAAGGACAATATGAAATAATAACTATATTGTAGACATATGAAATACAGCCGTAGATTACTATTCAAGTCCAATATAGCATTAAGCATAATTTACATGGATAAATTTGAAGAGAATGCAAATAATAACTATAAAAATGCTACATTCAGAATGCTTGCTATGCTCCATGACAGGCAGACTCCATTTTAAGGGTAACAATAGAGTCAAACATGCATAGATAGATAAAGGAAGAGACCTTAACATCTCCGAACATACATCTCAAACTTAAAGGGTAGCTAAAGAAATCACAGTCAAGTAATCCAACAACCGTGATGACAATACATATGTAGAGTAAAGGTAATGCACCTAAGCAGCTTGAAGTAAAAACCCTTAGCACTCTGCATCTTACACTAAAAAATTGCAAATTGCAAAGTGCAAAATTTGCAACTAACAAAAACAGGCAGCAAGTTTTGTAAGCAAAACAGGCAGCAAAGATTACTCTGTAAAAACAGAGCACTCTTGTCACAAGCCAGAGACTCCAAAGAGCATTCTTATCATGCTGAGGACTGTGGAAGCCATTAATGAGAACCCCACTGTGGAAGCCATCAATGTGTAAACTCATAGAATGAGAACCAAAAAAGAAAAACCAATCATGAGTCATTTTCGTTTTCTAATACAACGTTACAAAATGATATCATTGAATGTAGAGTTTTAAGCGAAGTCAATATATAAGACCAAAATGAGCAACAAATTAATCCTTAAAATAGCATACTTACAATGTATCAAAATTCCCAATTTGAGATAGCTCAATTGGTATTGGGCCTTTGAGCCTGTTCGACAAAAGATTCCTATTATAATAGAAAGAAATCAGTTAATGTCATACAGCAAGTAATGGCCAATATGTCAAGACCAAACATGAAGTTCCATGCATGACTTTCATTCACGGTACAAGTGCCTATTGGGTCCAGCCATCCAATAGACAAAACAGAAAGGAAATCAACAATAAAACCAAAAGAGTCAATGACATTGGATATTTTAAATCAATGATAAATTAGTGAAAGTCAAGACTTACAAGTACGTCGTACTCTCAAGCTTTTCAAATGCAGGTGGTATGGTTCCATTCAATTTGTTTCGAAAGAGATTAATGTTACAGAATCATGTGCTTAATGATGTTTCCAAAAAATAATAAATCAATTAAATAAGCTAATGGACAAAGTTTAGTTACTGACAGACTATTGAGGTTTGTGCATGAGCTCAAATTATCTGGAATCTGACCCTCGAGATTGTTATTGGCAACGTTTCTGTAAGATCATTGTGTTAGTAGCTATCAACCTTTAAAAGACTTTAACACATATATGCATTACAAAACTATATGCAAATGAGAACAACTATATGCATTACAAAACTCAGTTGCTTTCACTAATAACAATCAAAAGACAAGTGACCTCCCAAATCAGCACAGCACACCATTTTCTTTTGATGAAGGATCACACATACTTGTATTATACTCTTTACATACAATTTTTTTGTAAAATTCACTTTAAAAAAATATTGATGAAATTTGCATCAAAATCAAAGCATGAAAACTTTATTATCCATAGAGGAGAAATCCATCCAAAACAATCAACTTTCAACATTACTTTACTCTGTTACAAATCCATCAGAATAAGCATGCATCACACCAATCTTGACCGGAATATAGACTTTATTAGAAAATTGCTAGGCGAAACTAAATTTCAGAAGTGATTCTACTTACTTTTGTGTTAAACAAATACTGAAGAGCTTGGTTGCCAATGAGCTACAAAACCCACCATGGCTCAACTTTTTCTTCTTTACAAATGATATATTATAATAATATATACCGCTCATCAATGGCAGACACATACATACAATTACTTGTGTACTATTTGCACAAGTAATTGTAAAACACAAATTGAAGAATATTTTTACATCAAAATCGCAAAATTGAAAAATCAGAGCATGAAAACTTCCTGATAGATTGAAGTCAAGATTTTTAAAAACAAATTGTTGGAGATTTCAAGAACTGCAAGCAACACTCTCAAAGAAAAAAAAATCTTCTTATCACTACATAAAAAGTTAACATCTTGAATTTCAATACCTGCAATACCGTATGATACAGATGGTCAACAACCATTTTCTTCACAATAGAGACCAAAGCATACTGCATGAAACGATAGGCGCCATATAATGATAACAAGAAATAATTGTTTGAAGAAATTAAAGCTTCAAGTATCTTACAGAATGTCCCAAGATAAAGGTACTTGCGACCCTTCAAGTATTCAAGTATCTTAAAGCTTCAAGTATCTTACTGAAATTAAAGCTTCAAGTAGCGGTCTTTGTTCCCTGCGACCCTGCCAATGCGCGCTTTCCATCTTCCATGCTGGTGATGCCTGCCAAATTAACAAACACGGGGGAGCATAGATATCAGAGGAAAGTTCATATTTGTATTCAAATTAAAGGGATTTTGATACATAGAAATTAGTAAAAACCTCGTTACTCCTCGGTATATTGAGGCACCTCTCGAAAACTTGCTACTTTTCCTACAAGACAAAATAATAACACATTCATTATATTCACCAAAATGCAGTGAAATACAAGTAAGCCATAAAAAAACAAAAAGAAATTAAATTATACCTTCTCAAGTGAGAAACATATTCCTGCCTACTCATGTTCTCCATGCTTTCGAGTTCCTCTTGGTAATTCTCCAACTGCTAAAACAACAAAGGACTTACCAATCAGTAACCTTAAGTTCCATAACATATAAATAAACGATATATCAGCATGTTAATTCGAACAGTATATATTGTTACCGAGAAATTGATGTAGGTCGAGGGACCCCAATACTTCAGTGTTGTTAAATCATAAGCTCTTGCAGCTTTCTCCTCCATATCATAACCCCCTAATCAACAATGGAGAATGATTTTATTTAATTAATTAATACAAAACACAATAGATAAAAGTTGTAATCAAACATTAAGTGAATGGTTAGAGATTTTACCAAGATACACTGTATAGTGTGATTTGATTTGAATGACATCCAGAACAAGGGAAGAACGTGACAAACAATAATTAGTGAGTACTAGTCAGAAACTTACAACACAGAGAAAGACAAAAATACAACATTGAAAATGAAAAAAAAAACTCCAAAGAGTTGCTCCAAGTTTCTTTCTAATTTCATGAACAACCAACCTTGCCTCCCTTTTCCTGGTTTGACCTTCCTTCTTGCAGCTGTTATCCCAAAGATGTGCGTCATATCTACCAGTCCATCTATGTTTGATTGTGATGAAGAAAAAATGGATCAAAACAAAGCAAAATTCAAACCAAAAATTTTAACCCAACAAGGAGACATGAAAATGGTAAGGTAAGGTAAAATCATACAACAAAACAAGACAAAAAAAACATCATGGAAGAATGAATGAATGAATGAAATGATGATAGGAACCCCAAAAATACAAAAAACAAAAGGTAAAATAAATTAAAGACACCAGGTTTGAACACAGACCTTGTAACACCTATACACTGTGATGTCCTCTGACCAAATGTGTCTATGGACTTCCTGTGAACTGGTTGTTTCTGTCCCACCACCTTCCTTCCTGACCCTCTCTTCTTTGTTGTCTCCATAGCCACCACACATTCATTTCCTCCTCCTCCAGTTGGGGAAATTTGCTGGGGTGGGGGTGCTGTAATACAACTTGATTGAGATCCAGGACTCATTGACAAGCTAAGTGACTGCAAATCTCCATACCCCATTGCACAGACTGACCCAGAACCTCCTCCTTCATCACCACCCACCATGAACCCCCCATCCAACTTTTGCTCCATTTCTTGACAATAATTCCTTGAAACCCAGTTCCTAAAACCTCCTATCCCATCTTTAAACACTTGAGGGAGTGAGGGATTGCAAGCAACAAGATGGTTTTCCTTGGTGGTGTTGTGGTTATCTAGTTGTGCTTGGTACATTTCATGGTTGGTGAGAGTTGAGAAATAAGGGTGGTGGTGGTGTTGGACCTTAATCTGATAATGTGCAAGACAATTTTTTGTGTGAATGGAAACAACTCTCACCAATTCAAAGAAGCAAATAACTAAGTGGAACTGAACCATATTTATTTATTTATTTATTTATTTAAGGATAGAGGATTCAACCTGCAAACTCCACATCCATCACAGTGAAATTGCTTCTTTGAAACCTGAAACCCAAACCAGATTGTCAGCTATGTAAATTGTTCATTCCTGAAAAACTAATACTGCTTCTAAGTGAATGTCTTAAAACCAAATGTTGCCTAAAGAGTTGCAAGGTGAGTAGAAAGGCAGATTCTACAGTTTTCACAGGAGGAACAAATCTAGATTACGGAAACATAAGAGCAATCATGAGAGAAACTACACACATTATAGAGACTTGTATAATCAATTATTGACATATACTAAAAGAGATGACTTTTGCTTGCCATAAAATTATATGCACTGTCCAAATTTTCATAGTTAAAATGAATTTTAAATCTTAAGAGTAGTCCACTTTTCATATTAAAATCGAAGTCTAAAGCTTAAATTTTCCCAACCCATGGATACATCATATTGCTATTGAGGCCAATTGAGTATATGTTTCTTTGTTTCATTACCTCTTTTGCAATTAAGCTAAAAAACATTTAAACCAATTAAGCTAGAATACCCAAATGATCATGCTCATAACAATACAAACACACAGACATGGCCAAAGAAGGCTATTGAGTAAATCATGTTGATGGTCTATACATAGTAGCAAACTCAAATCCCTCCAATTGAAATGTTCCCTTGTACATAATAAACATTAGTGCTTAACAAAAGTGTCAAAAAATTAAAGAAGACCCTATACTCACCAAGTAGTTATTCTACCGTTTCTTCAATAGCAAAGGACCAACATTATCTCCAGTGTCTTTGTTGTGCTTCACATGAGTTCCATCACATAGAGGAAATGTACCTGACCTCCAACAGCTGCCAAACACCCCAACACCCCAATTAGAATCTCACCCATATGTTTCACAATCCAATGAGGCAATGAACAAAGACAGGAAATGAGAGAATGTTGAATAGCTTACCTGTTGTTTTGAGTGTTATCTTAGTCTTCTTCTTCTCCTCTTCAGAAATCGAGCTCGAGAAAAGAAGAAAGTGAGTTCTAGGGTTTGCTTTGCTGAAAGAAGAAAAAAAAATAACAAGAAGAGATCAACAAAAAAAATCAAACTATTTTGTTTTGCTTTGCAGTGGAATTTCAACACTATCCTCAAAAAGTATATTTACTAAATTACATTTTTTAATAAAACTAATAACCAGTCATGAACATCATCCTCATTGTACTCATCTTCCTTTATATATTTCACATAAATCTTACCTGAACATCATCCTCATAGTTTCATTTTTACGTGGGTATTCCAACTTTTGCATCGTAAATTTTCTTTCTCCTTGCTCATAACATATTTGAATTGTATATTCTGAACATGAACAAATCTCAATATTTCGACATTACTGAAGAGTCTCTAAGGACACAAATTAAAGCTTTCCAGCATATACATTCTAATCTTAGAATAGCTTAAACCATCCAAGTAGCTAAACCCAGTAAATGAAGTTGTAAATTCCCAAACTACTACTCTAAATATATTCACTTTCCAAGAAAGGAAACACCTCATATACAATATTTTAATACTGAGACTAACTAGAACCCTAAACGGATGACAACCTAATTCAATTCAAGCAAAAGTAAGGATCCTCAAATAAAAATAACTTTCCAAGACATCAAAATTTCCCAAGTTGAAAACCCACTCACAAGAATCATGATTGAAGTTGAACAACAGAAGAAAAAAACTCAACTTGATTGTAATGAAATAACCGAAGATAAAGCCAAGAATGAAAAAGAAGCTACCTTGTAATCTCCTCCACCAGTTGCAAACCTGATGCCACCAGGTTGAATATCAATGGAGAAAATATGCATTCCTTCATGCCTAACCCAACCTGGCTTCTCTGCAATCATCTTTGCTTCTGGGTATCTAAAATCCCACTTATTTTTCACTCTCCTTGCACTCAAAGAACAAAAGGGTACTCAAATCCCATGGTTTGGGATCAAAATAGGAAATGGGGTCATCAGAAAAAAAATTTAAAGGACAAATTTTGTGTGGGTTCTTGAAGGATTTTGTTCTCTTGAAACAGATCTGAAGAAAAAGAAGAGATCTAAAGAAGAAGAGGGATCTTACCTGGAAGGAGATCTGAACCAATTTGATGTTTTCTTCAGCTCGATTCTCTCAAGATCTAAAGAAGAAGAAGGAGAAGAAAAGTTTGAGAATCTGCTTCGGTTCTTCATCTTCTTCTTCAGTTCGTCCTTCTTCTCCTCTGCGCCAAACCTCTCTCTGATTTAGGTCGAATTTTTTTTCGCAATGACCGCGCAAACTGATCTAGGTCGAAATAGCAAAATTTTTTTTGCCAATTTTTCGCAATGACAACGCCAAATTTTTTCCCCAATTGTTTTTCGCCAAAGCGTGAAATCACTCACTCGCAGGAGCGCCGTGGCTAACTATTTTTTAGCCACGGTTTTAGGCCCTTGGCCAAGCTATCCACGATTTATAGTCGTGGCAAATACACCAATGGCTTAGAGCCGTGGCCACCTCCCCGTAGCTAAACAAGCATTTTGGTGTAGTGTGTAGTTATCATTCAATGATCGAATGAGCATTTAGTTACTTATCTTAAGGCAATCATGCATATACAAATTTTTCTTTTATTCCACAATCGCACTCTCGTCCTGTACTGAACACACCCCATCCAAGTGTGTCTTCTTTGCCTTCGAAACCACTCGAAGCGTACATGACTCAAGTGGGGTGCCACGACGAGTGTCATGTCATCATACCCGAAGTTCGATCAACGGTAAACATTTTTTAACCATTACACGTACTACCGAACTCACATGGAATGATGTACCCGATATGCAAGCAAGTCTACATACCAAAATTATATACCACATATACATGCATGTATACAAAAACACATTTTTCATTTTTTTTTCCTCATTTTTTTCGAAGTTGTGGAAAAGAGCATAAAAAATAAACTCAAACTCAAACTCTTTTATGGTGACACTTTATCAACCATAATTAAATCAACTACAATATTAACCCATTTTTTGGGAAAACTAGCATTTTTCATAAACTAATGTTTTTAACAATACGGCGATTAAGTCCATTCAATATATGAAATTCATATTCCTTAACAAGTCTATTCGCATGACAATAAAATTCGAGTCATAAGTGAATAGCAAATACAAATACATATATGCAATAACCATACAAATACCCAATACATCTCCTCAAATTATGAATACTTCCCATATAAATTTCAAATCATTTTAATAAACTAAACTCAAGCCACATTATAATCAAACTAAGTCCAGGTTGAGTTTCATTATTAAGGTACAACTATCCAGCCCAGGCTTTAAAATAGTGGGTAAAGGCAAAATTTGTAAATATATTGATTTGTAAACAAAGTTAGGTCCAACCCAATGCTCACAAAATATATTGGATAAGAAAAACTATCAGACCCGAATGTTTGAGATCCTAGAGTTTGGTCACAAATTTATTGTACCATGTTATTTTAACTAAACTTTGCCCCCAATTAATACATTACATAAATCAGTGAGTAAATTTAGTGTCTTTATTATTCAAACTCTAAATCAATTGAATCAAACACAAAATGGGTATCGAGGTTTGTGACAATACAAGAGATCAAAGTGAAACATCTTTACTTTATATTTTCATATTTTCTTATTCAAATAAGGAGTTGACATGGTAAATAACTTTTCTTTTCTTCTTTCTCTAAAGATAAAGTCAAAATGGTGTTTTTTTTTGTTAAAGTCTAAAAGGTTGATTGTTGTCACTATTCCTACATGGTTTAGTGGTCCACCAATTTAAACCCACAATGTGAACAAAAAAAAGTGTTATATGAACCCATGTCGTCACGGAAGAGCAAGATGAAAAGGATTTCAAAGTTTAATACTATTTTTTTCCTATTCTAGCCTTACATTATATAAACAAATAAACAAACAAAATCTCTAAAGACTTTAATATACCTTAATTGTTATGAATCATATTATTATTTCAAACAATTAAATTATGAAATTTTAGTTGAGTGATGTAAGTATGCAGTTGGGTGTGAACAATTTTCTCATAACCCTTAATTTATCTTATGAACCAAACACAACCCAATCGTATGTATTAAATAATAATCACCTTTTGGTATCATCAATTTATTTTCTATAGTCATCGCTTGGGCATGAACCTCCATACTAATAAAAACCGACAGGATTTAATTCGGATAAGGACAAGTAAAATTTTGTGATGAAGATGTGATAGAAAAATAATAATAATAAAAAAAATTAGCCTACCATTCATATAACATCCCCTACTAAGACTATAAAATCAAGATGTGATCATAAAACATGAAATAAAATCTAAGAGAAGTGATCACTACTACAAATATAGGCTTGCATAGCGCTTAAAAATAGGCTTAGATAGCGCTCAAAAAAGCGCTATGCAAGGCACGTACTTGAATAGCGCTATCTAAGCGTTGATTTTTTTTTTAATTAACTTCAATAGCGCCTTAGAAAGCGCTATGTAAGCGCTAATTTTTTTTTTAAAATTAGCTTGAATAGCGCTTTGATGAGTGCTATTTAATTTTGTTGATTTTTTTTTTAATTAGCTTCAATAGCGCTATTTAATTTCGGTGAATTTTTTTATTAACTACCATAGCGCTTTTCCGGATGAATGTCCCAAGAAGTTCTACACTGTAAACTAAGAAGTTCTACAATGTAAATTAAAAAAATATTACGCAATTTAATTTTGGAAAGATTACACAGAATTGAATGAATGTCCCAAGAAGTTCTACAATGTAAACTAAGTGAAGCTTTCCAACTTCATATACACTGTCTTCTAAACATGTAGCCGTGCTACAACTTTCAAAGGAAGAACAGCATCATCACTGAAAATATCTCCTGATTGCTTTTCGCAAAAGCTTCCTACATTGTCTAGCTGGACACAAAGTTTCTTAACATCTTCCTCATCAACATCCATTTCATCCTCAGAATCATCGTCTATGTGAGGTAAAATGATAGAGCGGTTGATACTTAATCTCAGTTGGTTCAGACTTTCACGTGCACTCCGTCCTTTGAAGTACCCACTGCTACTGTTGACTGAATTGTACTCACTTGATTTTGCTTTTATGAGCTCTTCCTGCAGTAAACAAAAATGTGAATCAACTAGATATTTGCTTGAACAGATAAAAATAGATGCAAGTTGATTCTGAACAAAGCCTACCTTTAATTGACGAATCTGGTCACTAAGACCATTAACATCATCTTCTGTAATTTCATTTATAACTGGTTTATTTTGTAAGGATTTTGCTTGCAACCCAAACCTCAGGGTGCTGAGAGTTTCACCTTTGCATCTGTATTCAACAAGGCAATTGATGCATTTAGGCAAGTATAATAAGCAGAAGTATAATTCATATTACAGTTTTCAACGCATATGCTAGACACATTTACTAGGTTAAAACCATAAGTTTCAGTAGTCCACACAAGAGTGCTGCTGTATTGAATTATTTGCAAAAGTAAACATTAAATAGAACTTAATAAAAAAAAAACAGAGTTTAAGTATTGGATTACTTGTCATGAGGAGAAATAGCACAAATGACTGTGAGTTTCGCATTGCCACCAAGTGATTCCTGGAGCAGGTGAGTCAAGCAGGAACTTTTGTATGGCACATTTGGAGATATTTCAGTTTGAGCACCCGTTTCAGCAAGAATATGCACCAAGTTCCTGCAATAATCCATCCAAAGAGAATATTGCAATGAGAAATGAAGAGCTGAGTTCAGTCATGATATTGGTTTTCTATTACATAATTAATGTCCCTACATCACTTTGTTTTGTGAGCATATGAAAAAAGTCAGCAGAAGAAAATCCATCTTTGGTTTTCTATTATATTTAGATAAATCAGCAGAAGAAAAAAGTCAAACAAAAAAGGTGGAAAATTGCATGACTAGTTAAAGATTTGCAAAAACACGAATAGGCGTGATAAGAGAGATCTGAAGAAACATATCTTGAGGAAATATTTGGCTTAGAATGAATTAATAGAGCAACACATTGATGCTGCCAAAACCATATAATGGGATGTTAAGGTTCTTCGTATTGTTGAACCCAACATGATCTTTTTTATATGTAGTTTTATTATATTGACGTAAAGATATTTCATCCAAATTCAATGAAGTTAAAAATACTTACGTGAGAATTCCCAGTATTGATAGGTTGTGACTAAGTTGTTCGTCTAATGGAGAACTTATAGCATAGACTACAAGGAACATTGATGCAGCCTGCACAAAGAGACGCAATCAATCTCATAACAATGTCAAACACTTCTTCAAAGTAGTATTGTCCAAATATAAACTGGTTTACTAATTTAATCAAGACATTTAAGAAAATTTTGCATAATATAACATCTTTCCATATCTATGTACTTATATGTATGCAGTTTACAATCCGAAATAACAAGAAAGCCTTTTTTCAAGTGTTGTGTAGGTGGCTGGGTGGTGGAACTAGCATAGCACAATATGTACTTGGCAACAAGCCCTTTACCAATTTTTGCCACATTTATAAGCACCTTTCACAAATTGTGAGCTAGTATAGAGAAGTTCTCACAATTTTCTATTTGAAAAACTTGAAAGTAGTTCATAAGAAGGGGACAGTAAGAAACAGAAAAAGTTGAAGAGACAGAGTAACAACTGGTAACCTACCAGCTCAGAGTGCCATCTCTGCTTGTAATGCAGCCAGCTCGTCTTCCTCAGCAGTGTTCTTTCGAGGAGCAGGTCGAGTTGGCTGCCTTCCTGCTAGAACATGTATGGGAGCTGCAGGGGCAGTTGTAGCAGGCTGGAGAAGTTGTTCTTCCAACTCCGCACCTTCCAATTCCTCAAGCTCAGCTTCCAATTCATCCTGCAATTCAAGACACATTTAGTGTCCTATATAGAATTTAGTATAGAACAGGGGGAATGAGAAGCTCTCTAAGTAGTTAAAATGAGTAGGCCTCTGTGAGATCAAGAAGAGAGAGTAGTAGTGCTACTGACAAATAAAAAATAAACAATAGTGAATCTTTTTTCCTACTTGGAAGTACAACCAGACTTGGTAAAAATGAATCTTCTGTAACTTCAAGTAAAAGATAAAAATCTTAACCAATTGATATCAAGAACAACCACAAGCCATCAGAGAAATCACTTGGCTTGAATGAGATGGCTCAGATCCCTGCAGTTGGCTTGAATGAGATGGCTTGAATGAGCCATCAGAGAAATAACTTGGACCTGAATCACATGGTTCCAGCTGTAGGAAGCACCATAAGCATATGCCCCAGCTTTTGATTTGTTTATGGAGAGGCAAAAGGCATGAAAGCTTAGCATTTGACCATCGATCTTTCTGCAATTAGCCTTGCCCTGCTTGATGTATCAAAGTGGTTTTGAAGTTGCAACGTCATTGAATCTTCGATGTTGACAAATGGAACCGCACGATTTCAAGAAACTGAGGTTGTTGCATGATGGATCTTCAGATTCAATGTCTGATTTTGCTTGTGAAAGAAGATGATTTTGGTGAGAAAGTGGTGAAAGAAGATGATTTTGGTGAGACGTGTTTTACTTGAAGATGATCTTAATAGTGGTGCAGTGTTGTCAGCAAAGCAGCCTAGCAGCTCAACCAAGCAGGGGAACGGTGTCGTTAAACCATGCTGCATTTGAATTAAAGGGAGAACTCATATAACTACTTGAATACTCCTTGTAACAAGGTTTATAAGAGAGCCACAAATTATATAGATGGCCAATGTATGCACTCACCTTAAACTTCACTTTTGCATTTTGCATTTTGCATTTGAGCTTTTAAGATGTTGACTTCCATTAGTCTCCTTCCTCAATTAGTGTAAAAATCGCTGCATTTAAGATTGAATCACCAAAATCACTCTTTATCGCATTAATTTATCAACTGTGTTTAATTTTGCAAAGGTAACACTATCTCACCTCTATTAGAGATATTTCACTCCATCTCCAAGGTCATTGTAGAAGTTTGGCCTTGTAATTCCATCCAACTTAGAAACACTGGAGAGTCTTCAATAAGTCAGTTATCATCACCCTGTCCATGAAGAGCTAGGTTGGTCACATATATTGATGTGCTTCAATACCATGTTTAAATGATTAACCCAACTGAAATCTATTACTTGTACAATTGAAACAATAACTTTTAATTTACTTACTTGAAATTCACTACTGAAATTAGAACTCCAAGAGAGGCAACAGTGTTCGGTAATAGCTTCCATTTTCAAATACAGCTGCTTGCAAGACAGCAGATTAAGAAGCAAAAATTCAGTCAGGTAGAGTGTCAAGTTACCTGCTACTAGTAATTTTGATGTTAATCGATGGGATGAGAACCTGAATTGTACTTCAAGATTCCTGAAATTGCCATTTGTACAGGTTGTTCGACAATTTCATCCGCTTCTCTATTGACAAAATCTCTATATGTAACTCCATATTGTAGTTTCACATTGAAAATTGGTAAACAGAAAATTGGTATTAAGACTGAAGTTTCACATTGAAAATTAAACAATCAGACAGGCTTTTGAATTTTCTACCATAAATGGTTCAACACAAACACTAACACCAAAAAGCGCTATCTAAGTGGCGTTACCTAAGCTAATATTTGTAGTAGTGGATATTAACTTCAATTATTGCTTCACACTCCATATGCAATGAATAGGAATACATTTAAAAGGGAACATAGCAGAAAACATTGTCATGAGATGACTCAACAATTGACAAAATCGTACCTTAGATGATGGTAGTGGAGAAACGTAGACATTATGTGTGGGGAAACTTTCTTCGGAGACATATCAGGTAGACTTGGAAATGATGATACTCGAGGTGATCCGAGGCATGGACCTGTTCCACAAACGAGAGAGTATCGTATCCAGGCAAGGATGAAAATTTTAAAATACAGAAACAGACAGGTATAAAGTGGTGGGAGCCAAAGAAACGTACCATCATCAGAGTTTCTGTTGGTTTCAGGAAGCAAGTTAGATTTTAGAGTTGTACCAGATGGGCAAAGCTCCTCCAGAAGATGCTTTACAGTAGGAATAAATACGTCATAGTAAAAGGTGATCAAACCAACAAAATCCTGCCCTGTTTTCCGTAATTTTCAACTATTTCTTCGAAAGTGAGGTTTAATTGAGAAATCTGCGAGTCTTTTTATATTCAACTCAACTGATGTTGGATCATTAGCATCAGAAACAACTTTATCTCTGCTTTGTGTAACACCACTTTGAGCCAAATTTTCTGCTTGGGTATCAAGATCATTGCTAATAGTACCTTTGAGATCACCAGCTAGCTGTTTGAGTTTATTCATTGGATCCTCATTCAGAAGTTCCACCAACTCTTTTTTCAGTTGCTCATCGTCTCTCTTTGGTTCAAGTGCAGACAGCTTATCATGTTTTCTGCCTTTAAGGTTGCAAAGATCTTTTCCACTTAGGTGTCTAAGCTTTATCTCTTGAATTTCAAAGTCTGTCTCTATTGAACTATCACCTGCACATAAAATTAGAGAAGAAATGTTCTAAGATTAGTAAAATATGTCTTTTTCTGTGGAAAAGAAAAAGAAGCGGTTGACCAAACCAAGCAACTCATAGTTACAGTAACAAATTAAGACATACCTTGAAGTCGTTCATCATCTTTACAGCACTCCATCGCAATTGTAGGCATTTGATCATTACCACACGCTTTGGTTCTTGGGTGCATAACCTGGGCACAGGTACTATCAGCATGAACGAGTTCGTTGCATGGTAACGTTGACATAGGGATGTCAACATCTGCTCCTGATTTTCTCCACGAGCTCTGTCAGCATTGTTGCCAGACTCTTTAGCATTATTTACCTTCGCAAGCTTTTTAGTATTTACACGACTTTCACTTCCGCTATTACTATCGCTGAACTGAAAAATGACCAAAGAATAATGCAAGGTGAAAATGAGAAAAACGCGATATTAACAGAGATTAAAAAATCCACTAATAGTCAATACAAGATGAACTAAGTTAATAAAAACGTAATGAAACAAGAGATTAATGAAATAGCTATATAAAAAAATACATAATCAATACATCCTTACGCTGGCGAAGAACATGACATCTTTTTTTCTTTGCACAAGTGAAAATTGTTAACATCAAATTCAAACAATTCACATAGTAAACACAATTACGAAGAACTAACCTTCATAACCACAATTACGAAGTAGAGGAAACACCATATTCTACCATACATCCATAATGCTCAAGCTGAGGCCTAAGGTCATACAAACTTGTCATGTTCTCAAAAATCTTACGACCTTCCTGTACTAGTCCTGCATGACTACATGCAGATAAAACACCTATAAATGTGATCTCATCAGGCCTTATTCCTACTTGGGACATCTCAGAAAAGAGATCCAATGCCCTCTCTCCTTGCCCATGCATTGCTAGCCCAACAATAATGGATGTATAGGAATAAATGTCTCGATGCTTCATATCCTTGAAAATTCTAAATGCTTGATCTATGCTCCCACACTTTGCATACATATCCACTAAAGCGTTTCCTATGTACCCATCTGCTCTGATCCGATTTTTGTCTGTGTAAGCATGAACCCACTCACCCAACTCGAGTACACCAAGATTAGCACACGAGTTGAGCACCCCAACCAAAGTAATATCATCTGGTCGAACTCCCTTACCTTGCATACTCCGAAATACTGATAATGCCTTCTTGAATTCCCCTTGTTGTGCTAGCACCAGCAATCATGGAATTCCAAGAAACAACATTTTTCTCTGGCATCTCTTTGAACAACTTGCAAGCAAAATCCACATCCCCACATTTTAAATACATATCAACTAAGGCATTCTGCACAAAGACGTCCAACTTCACTTTACGATCAAGCATGTACTTGTGTATTTTTCTCGCTAAATCAAAATCACCCAACTTAGAACATGCTGAAAGCACAACCACCATAGCCATTCCATCTGCCCGTACATTCTCTCCCCCCATCTCTAAAAACACCTGGACTGCTTCCCTTGACAACCCCATCTTTGCATACCCTTGAATCAATGTAGTCCAAGTGACCAAATCTCTGTGAGGATATCCATCAAACAACTTGTGAGCAGCATGAATAACCCCACAAACAGCATACATTCTCATCAATGTGTTCTTCACATACACATCCATCACCAACCCATTCTTAACAGAGTAGCCATGAACCCCCTCTCCTACTCCCAAAGCTTTTGATCGAGCGCAGGCCTTAAGAAGAAATGGGAGTGTATAATTGTCCGGAAGAAATCCATTTTCAAGCATTTCTTGATAAATTGACAACAACAACTCCAATGGGTGCTTTTCGCTGCAAGACAAGCCTCTAAGGATCAAATTATAGAGTTCAAGAGATGGGTTTTCGATTCTAGTGAACACGGAGAGAGCGTAATCGAGGTCACCTGATGGTGAGAGAGCACAAAAGGAGATAAGTTTAGTATAGACAAGGTTGGTTTGGAGAAGCTTGGCTTTGATGATAGAAGCATGGATTTGTTTAAGTTCTTGCATAGATTTGCAGGATTCAAGTCTGTGAAGGATGAAAGGGAGGTGAAAGGGAGGTGTTGGGGAACTGGAACCCGGCCTTGCTGCTCCTCGATGTGGTTTTTTTCGAGGTTACAGAGAGGTTTGGAAGTGAGAGCGAAACAGGGGAAGTTAGAAGAGAATGAGGAAGATGACCTCCCTCTCGAAGTGTTATTGCAGCGATGGCTAGGTTTGTTTGCAAAAATTTTATGTGGAAACGTAGACTAAGATGTAAGCGCTATACTAGTTATATTTCGAAGCGCTATACGAAAAGTAACTAGCATAGCGCTTTCAAAGCGCTATGCAAGCACTTTAAAAGCGCTATGGTAGCTTTGGTAACGTTTTTTCTCATAGCGTTTTTTAAAGCGCTATCTAAGACATAACTAAGATAGCGCTTCAC
Source organism: Berberis thunbergii (assembly GCA_003290165.1). Taxonomy (NCBI): domain Eukaryota; kingdom Viridiplantae; phylum Streptophyta; class Magnoliopsida; order Ranunculales; family Berberidaceae; genus Berberis; species Berberis thunbergii. The sequence continues at coordinate 76,256 of QNQO01007336.1, read as the reverse complement.
TGAAAAAAAAATTAAAAGCGCTATTGTAGTGTTTTTTTTTTTTTTTTTTTTAAAAGACAAATAAGCGCTATCCTAGTGCCCACTTGGATAGCTCTTTAAAAAAGCGCTATCTAAGTGGCGTTACCTAAGCTAATATTTGTAGTAGTGGATTAAAGGGTTTTGTCATCGAACATCCATAAGTGCATACCATCAAAGCAAACAAATAGTTCACAAACAAACCCAAAAATGAGAGATTTAGGCACAATGGTAAACCCAAAAGTACGTTACTCGCATTGTTGATTGGGGACTCTTTATAAAGGATTCTTAATGTAAATGTTTGGATGTCAATTTTTTTAAGGTTTTCAATGCAATTTTTTGGAATTTGATATAATAGTGGCAACAATTTTGAAATTTATGTATTGATTTATATAAATTTTTTTTATCTTTTTTAATTTTAGCATGTATTAGTTTCGTCAACCCCTGTAGGGTTAATGAACACATTGACATTTAACAAATGCGTGATTGAATTTTAGTTTTATAGTTTATAGATGATGGTTGTTATTGTTCTTTCATTTAATAGCCAATTAACGCTCATAAATGAGAAAATTTCGCACCAAATGATTTTTATATATAAAAAAAAACGATAAGTTGGTGTTACATACATTAAGTTGGTGCAACAAAATAAAACATCCCAAACTATCGGTGCAACAAATAGTTGGTGCAGCCGAGCCAAATAGTCAGGTATACGTAGCAACTCTCTAAAAATATTACTTAGAATGAAGGAAACTCACTAATTGCACATAAGAAGAAACCCTCCAACAAAGTAAGATCCCAAACTTGCAAACCACGAAATCGAAATTATCCAAACATGAAAGCCCGAACTCGAATATGCGCACGCGCACACATATCTCATGTTCGTACATGTTACCTCCCCTTTTTTTTCTCTCACTTTTCCTTACTTTTGTTTTTGTACGGATGAGAGAAATTTTATATTCTTTCATTCTTTCCTCAATTTCTTTTTCTCTACATTTCTTTCTTTTCTTCATTTTTTTTTAATATCTCTCTCTTCCTCTCTTTTTGTCCAATTTTCTCTTTCAATTTCTAACCACAAATCAACATCAATCCTCACCAATCGGTCAACTTTAAAAAAAAAAAACCATCACAAAATCCCACCCATCAATAACCCTTTGAAAACAAAAGATCCCCAAATACTCTTTTTTCCCTTTTTTTTTTCTTGTACGAATGAGAGAAGTCTCTCTTCTTTTATCTTATTCCTTTTGTTTGTTTTTTATAAGAAAAATGAAAAGGGATAATCATCCATCTCTTTTAAAACCTGTCATTACCCTAATGACACATTTGCACAGGTCCAGAGTTAAGGAAATACGAACCCAAGCCCAATAAAAAATAATCCAAACTTATAATTTGTTAAATCCACCCACACTTCCTACTTTCTTTACCAACTACTAATAAAACAAGGTTTTAGACATTATATATGAAATTGTAATACATTACAAATTAATGAATAAATTGTATTTATATTTATGTAATTAGGCGGGTATTACAGCGTTGGTGCTCCTACTTCGATATAGATCAGCTCGAGTGAGAGTTGTTATTTGTCATCTCTTTGGTTGACTTGATTGTTTGCTTCTTCCAGCTATGTCGTGTAGGGCATATATCAATCCGTTGCAGCTCTTTCGATCCCAAATTGGTGTCGACCTTATCTTTCCCTTTGAGATGTTAATTTGGTAGTTAGATGAATTTATCGATTCGTCCTCTCTGAACCCACTGCTCAATTTCGTCATTTAGATTGTAGCAGTTTTCGGAGTCGTGTCCGTGATCCTTATGGAATGAGCAATACTTGCTTTTATCTCGCCCTTCCGGGTGTTTTTTCATTTTGAGTGGCCAGTTGACGGGCCAATAGCGTATATCAATTCAGTATGTTTGCCCGACTTGTTTTCAAGGGTGTGTATGGTTTATACGTATTTTCACCACACTTGTCAACTCGTTCGTATAATGAGTGACGTACTCCCTTATTGTTTCCTCGGGCTTTTCTTTGATGTGAAACAAGTAGTGTGGTCCCTTCCTCATCCGTTGACTGTTGATGAACCTCGTGATGAAGGCGACAACTAGCCCCTATAATGTGTCTATCGACCTTGGTTGTAGGCTGTTGAACCAATTCATCGTTGTGGAGGTGAGACTAGTAAAAAATGTCTTGCAAAAGATTGATTTTGTGTTCTCTTTCAACGCCATCGTGTGGTGAAAGTGTCGCAAATGGTCTGTTGGATCGGTGGTATGCTCCAAAGTTTGGTGGGGGTGAACTTCTTCGGCATGGGAGTCACCATGAGTGCGTCGGTGAATGATGATCTTGCCAGTTTGTAGAGCGCATTAGGATCTGTGACCCCGATCCTGAATGGGATTTCTGCAGGGGTTTCGTTACTATGTGGGGGGCCATCTTACAGGGGTTTACTGCTTTTGAGATTCGCTTGCTGAGGTTTTGCCGGAACTTCATTACTTTATCAGACTTGGTTGGCAGAATTTTGTTAGGGCTACGCTTGGACAGGGTCGGTGGATTGTGTGCACTCTTGGGTGATTTTGTCCACCATTTTGGTCATATGATCCATCTAGGCCATGAGTAGGTCCACACGAAGGTTTGTGGCAGCGCCATCAGATGTTTGGGAGGTTTGAGCAATCACATGCTGTGGCTCCTTGTTGTTGGGCACGATTGGCCTGGTGGTTGATGCCGGATCAGAATTGTGCAGTGTTGGTAATGCAGCTTCGTTAGTTGGATGATTACTTTGATCATTGCTAGGGTGAGGGTCTGTAAGGTGTTTCATCTATCTTGATAGCTTTTCAATCGCTGATCAGGGCTAAGGAAGTTTTCCCACTATAGACTCTCTTCTTGAAAATACAGTCGTTTCCCACGGACGACCACAAATTGATGTGTCCAAAATCCATTCTCCTGTAAATGAAACCTACAAAACAAATGTTAGATTACCAAATACAACCTTTTTGATGGGCGAAGGCATTCTGATGCTTAAGTCAGTAACTCAATTGGAAATGGAGATAAAACTGGACATAACTCAGTTAAAGTTGCATACCTTTGTCGAATGTTCCCTTTACTTTATATAATGGTCGTTGCTAATTCCTTGCGTGACTTAAGCATGTGAGGCACAAGCCGCGCAACAAGAGGAGATATTCCTCGTGACGGTCTCCTTCTGTATGAAGATACGTCATTGAAGACGTAACTTCCTCAACGACTCTTTTTCTCTGTAACGTTCATCCTCTTTAAGGAAGAACTTTATCGGGCCTGGCGGATTTGGGTCTTTACCTATGATTTATTTTGATAGGCCCGGTTTGGGCTTTTATGATAGGATTTGCCCTTTTTGTGTTTTATGAATTAGAATGATTTTGGAATACTTGATCCTCGTGATAGATGATCTCTGCAACGTGTACGACTGCGACATCTGTCTTATTTGAGGTATCATCAATAATAATCTAAACTATATAACTTAGGCTCTTCTTATGAATAATGAAAGCATGTCTTCGTCCTGATTTTGCATTCCAGTTTTGCCTTTCCTTTACGATTAAAACCAATCCCATGTAAACATTCATTAATTACACCTAGACCCTATACGTAATTTATTTGAAGCCTTTCAATTATAAAACAACCTTACATTTGATATTTTGATTTCTCATTTTACCCTCCACATTTCATACTTTTACAATCAAAACCACCAATCTCAAACATTTATTAATTATACCTAAACCCCGTAACATAATTTATTTGAAGCCTCTTAATTTTTTTTATATACTATACATCAGTTCTTAAAATTATATATAACTATCATTTATTATTATTAAAATTTTGTAATAAAATAAAAATAAATTACTGAATATCCGCGCACGTAGAGTGCGTCGACACGCTACAATAATAATAATAATTTATTTCTTATTAAAATATTTTACTTTACTCAATTAGTTCAACATATTTTAACAAAAAAATCGTTATAAGTACTAGCGAACACGTATGTGAATGCAAAGTTTAGATATAAACCTAATGAAAGCTCACTTTTATGATGGCTAAAACCGTCATAAATATACATCTAGGATCATTTTTCAAGCTAGTTATAACCGTCATAAGGTATAGTCATCTAGCCAAACCGTCTTAATTAATTTCTTATCTAGCAAAATCATCTTAATTAATTTCTATTTTTTATCGATTGTTTGGAACATTGTCCTAGATAAGTTTAATAAATGTTAGTATTTGGAAAACAAAAGACTCATAATTGATTCTCAAACTAAATGAAACTGTCATACAAACCTATTATATTTGTCTCATAAACCTAGTTAGGCGTAGGCATCCCATCCTGCAATCCCGATCCCGTTCCGATTTTTCGGGTCCTTTTAGGATTGATCAAACCTATCTTGATCATGTCTTGTCCCAATCTAGAGTGGAAAGGGATCGAGATTGAGATTTTCAATCCTGCCCATCCATCCCATCCCGTCTCGTCCCATCCTAAACTTATTTATTTAATATTTAATGCAATTTTTTGTATGCCACTTGTAAGTTTTTATTCATTTATTTAATTCATTTTGTGTTGAGATATTGAAATATCCGTAGGAGTCCTCAATAATTCTTGAAAAATACTATGTCTATGAGCACATAACAAATGACAAAATATTTAAGTCCTCAAGGACATGTTTCATACTATAACCTGAAATTGTTGGGAAATGGAACAATATGACCTTGTCCATCAAGATGAGTGGTTCACTGAATGATCGATTGGTTGATGTTGAAAGGTGCAGACTATTGGAGACCAAATAGCCCTTGGCCATCATAACTGATATTGTAAGAGTGTTCATAATAAATAAAGTGTTCATTATAAGTTTATTAATCGTATACTAATCAAAACCTCTCAAATGATTTTATAAATTTAACTCATGTAGTGCTACCCAAAAATGGCAGTTGAGGGAAAAAATGCATTTTAATGGGTTTACAAAACTTTTGGGGATCGATGAATTACAATAGCAGTAAGACATGCTCATTCCGTCTAGTCTCTAACCCATTTGAGATGGGACAAGGTCAGGATGAAGTCTATCACATCCGAAAGATAAAGCAATGAGATGGGATCGAGATGAGGACCACTCCGTTCTATGCCCACCCCTAAACTTAGTCCAATACAATTGATATTGTCTATTTTCCACATCTAACGATCAACAACTCAGCCTAGTACTAGTAGTTGTTTGGTTTAATCAAGTTTCAATCGTTTAAAATTGAATTGCTCCAAGTAGTGCTAATCTATGTCATTGAGCTAAAGACGCCTTATTGAGTGTTATTTCTTATTTAATTATTAATCTATACATGCAGAGGCGGATCTACAAAGGGGCCAAGGGGGTAGCTGCCCCCCCTCCTCCTGAACTTGTAAATATTTTTAGTAAATACTTTGTCTTATAAAAAAATTATATAAAGTATAATACAATATAGTAATTGTTCATTCAGCTATTTCTACATGTCTTTGTTGATGTAGTGGTTGGAAGTTTAATTTTTTTTTTGTAAACGACCTGAGTTCGATACTCTTGGAGCTTGCCTAATTTATTTTTTTCACTCTTAATTTTTTATTCATTGCAATTTTATTAGTAATTGCGGTCATTGTGACAATTGACATGCCCCTACTTTTTTGTTTCAATGCAATTTTATATGTAATTGCAAACATTAAAAAAAAATTGTTTGTACACAAGTGGTATAAAATCTCCAACAAAAAATATTTAAAATTAATATGTAAAATAATAACCCAAATTATATATCTATAGCCAACTCATACAAAATTTGAGGCATATAACCATTTTTTCTATGATATTGTATTAGGATCTTATTATGTTCGTAAATTTCAGATTTTTTAAGCTTCAACTAGATACTTGTCTTAATTATTTTGTGATTTTAGTTATAAATTCTAATTATTACGCTTATTTGCCTTATTTTGGCTTAAATTGGACTACACTGGATTCAATTTGGTATATGCAATGTATTTTTTTTTATAATTGTATTTTATTTATTAGTTACTAGCTCGGGTACGATTTTTTTCACTCCGCCCTTGATAACTACTATTATCAACTAATAATTATTTATCATTTTGCCTCCTCTTGACTAAAATCCTGGGTTTGCCACTGTATACATAGGCAACTGCCTAAGCAATGACATATATCTAATCCCCAATTCTAGGTAGTCAGCCTTTGTAGCCACTTTTTTGCCAGGTTTTAGGCTTTTTACGCTTCTACCCCTTCTATAGATAATGTTTGTAATTGAGTTTAGAGAGAGGGGGTAAACATGTAAAAAACATCAAGCCTGACAAAAAAATGGCTTTAAAACCTGGCTGTTTAGACAAACTCGTCCCTAATGCAACTATCATATCCTCTTTGACTAGGCATTTTTTTCCAACAAACTATCTTATCCAAATAGTATACAATTATTTTACTTCCTTTCGTAGAATTTTCTTAACAAGCATTTTAGGACAATTAATAATATGCAAAGATATATGTTATCCAAATATTCCTGAACTGATCCAGCATAATATAGATTGTTATTATTTAGAAAAATGGCAACTTTGTGTTATTTTGATGGTATGTATCAAGAAAATATATATCATTGTATTTTGATAGGATAGTAATGAATTAAATTTTCATTTCATTGCTTCTATATAGACCAGCTTATATCTAAAACACAGGATTTGTGTTCAAAAGAAAATTAATTGACCCAAATGATATACCAATTCAAGATATTCCCTTAAAAAGAAATAGAAAATATTTCATTTATTTATTATTAAGATTAGGATCGATGAGGGTGTCATTTAAATAGATAATCCAGTCTTTGGTTTATCATAATGTATGGTTGAGATGAATTATATTATATGAAAAATTAATTACTTAGAATAGTCTAGATGATATACTTTATATTAAATTCACTTTAATTACTGGATTTGTATTTGTATCTTGAAAATAAATTTTGGACGAGTCTCCTTATTTGATGTGGGTCTCTGAATCAGCCATGTTAATTTTTGTCCAAGATGAACCATAGTTAGTTCAAAATACTTTTTTACGAACCGTAATTTGTTAAGGGTGAGCTGTTTTCACTTAACTCGAGACTGGAGTTTTGCTAGAAAACATATCTTGGTAGGGTCCATGGCATATATATTCAAGAACTACCCAACAAAAAAGTGAGACATTTACCTTATTTGCTTATAATAACTCGTCATTTTCTTATGGTAATTATCTCATCATCATCAAACATTACCATATATATAAGAACCCCTCGCGAACCATATCAAGACCCAACAATTAATGATTAAAATAATCAAAATATGGCCCATGTTTTGTTATGGTAACTCGGACATTATAAATGGTCCTCACTAGTCCTCTCCACTCCCATCACCAATGAGCCATCAGGCATGATAAGAATCCTCATTACTCTTCTCCTTGCTATCGCCATGGAACCAACAAAAAGGAATACCATGGAAGAAAAGATGATGGAGAGTTTGCCTACAGAGTTAATCATAGATATCTTATCCAGGTTACCTGTAGACTCTCTCATTCAAACTAGGAGTGTCTGTAAGCCTTTTGGTTCTCTATTGCCAATCAAGAAAACACAAAAGAAAGCCCTAGAGAACCTACCCATCTCTCCAGAATTCTTGTCTGAGATCGCTTCTAGGTTACCCCTAAATTCGATAATACAGGCTAAGTATCTACGCTCATTCTGGCAAAACAGCCTGACTGACAGACGCTTAGCTCTCCATCATTATGATAATCAAACCAAGACCTCAACTGACGGTACAAGCCTCGTGATTTTCTCCATGTGCCAACCATCATATGAGGTTTTTGCTGTCCCTGATATTGATGCATGTAATCGTGTCATCAAACTCGGTAACTTTCCATTTCGCTTTACTTCGAATTCAACATTTTCTGTCATTGGCTCTTCTAATGGTTTCATGTGTATGCGAAATGAAAATTGTACTGAGTTCTTTATATTTAATCCTGTGATCGGAGATTTGTTCATCCTACCTGATCCTCCCACTGAAGGGATAGGAAAGTTTGTAGGGTTTGGTTACAATCCAAACTCTAAAGAATACAAGGTGGTTAGAGCCAGATGGTCTGAATTGGATGAAAAAATGATGATTGACGTCCTTACTGTAGGATGTAATTCTTGGAAATCTAATGTTGGAACCATCCCATTGGGATACTACACAGAGGGAATGGAAGGGGTTTCGCTCAACGGGTTCTTATTCTGGGTGGTTTTTGATGTTAATAAAATGTTTACTGATATGTGGTGTTTTGATTTGAATGACGAAACAAGCAGAGTGTTTGCTATACCGGACGTCATGAAACAGTACAGAGATGATGAGGTGGATTTGAGAGTTTTGGCAGGACGTCTTGCCTTGGTGTTTCATAAGGATGAAGAAATCAAAATATTGGGAACCAACATTGAAGCTGACGCTGAATCTTGGATTTGTTTGCCTTATCTCACTATTCCATTCCCTACAACCCGAAAAGGTAGACCATTTCGACCCACAGTTTTGGCAAGTCATAGGAAGGGGAAGGTTTTAGTACAAGGTGACTGTACTGCCTTGTTCTCCTATGATCTCATGGACCGGGCTCATGAAAAGATTAAAGTGCGTGGCCTCCCAAGGCGGTATAAGGTGGTTCCTATTGTAGGAACTCTTGTTACCGTCAGGGATGTCATTGGCATCTGAACTAGTGTGTGGTCGAGTGGATTTCTTAAGCATGATTTTCTTCCGATGTTAGAAAATAGTATATTGGAACAGCTTGTTATTTTGATGAATTGGTTGGAAGAGTCCTGAAGATACTTTGAATCTGGCTGTATTATCTAATGCATTTATCTATAATAAAACGTATATTCCTATTAATTTAGCAATGTATTGGTTATTTGAAATTTTTTGTAGATTCGACTTGCATTATTGTAAGATGCCATGACCCGTATAAGTAGAACATGAAGTTAGTAAGAATGAATATGTAATGAACTTCGAAGAGATCTTATAACATGACAGTCTATGCTAGACATATACTAATGTAAATCGATCTAACAAATAGATATACAGTCTCAAAGAAGGAGAACAAAAGGCTAGGTTATTTTCTATTAATCAATATCGGAATCATATTCTTGCAGAGACTTCCTATAATTATTACTACAAAAAAAAAAAAAAACCACTCAAGATTATCCTATAAAACACTTCAAATACCTCATGAAACCTCCCTTGACTACTTAATAACCTAAAACAAATATACATATGAACTACAACTTTCTTAATGAAACTCCTAATTAAGAAATTTGAAATAGAAGCATGCATTAACCGAGTTAGAAGCATTGTTCTTGCATCTCATTCGAACTAGGTTATCATGCACCTTTGGGTTGCCCAGACCGTGGCCGGGAGACCAAACCCTATGAAAATCTCTATTCATATTGTTCGCTATTAGCACATATATCAAAGTTTGGAGGTTCACATTACTTACTGTGGAAAAAAAAATAACAAGAAAATATTTTAAACTTAACATATGTAAGATTGTGTGTGCACGTATATCTTGTCGGGTTGAAGGCCTTATTCTCCTATGATCCCATGGACTACGTTCTGATTGAAAACATTAGTGTGTGGCTTTCCAAGGCAGTATAAGGTGGTTCCTCTTGTAGGAACTCTTGTTACCGTCAAGATGTCATTGGCATCTGAACTAGTGTGCGGTCGAGTGGATTTCTTAAGCATGATTTTCTCCGGTTGTTAGAAAATAGGATATTGGAACAGCTTGTTATTTTCATGAATTGATTGGAAGAGTCTTGAGGATACTTTTGAATCTGGTTTTGTATAATCTAATGCATTTAGCTAGTTATAATGAATCGTACTTTCCTATTAATTTAGCACGATATCAGTTATTTGAAATTGTTGTAGATTCGACTTGCATTATTTTAAGATGCCATGACCCGTATAAGTAGAACATGAAGTTAGTGAGAATGAATTTGTTATGAACTTCGAAGAGATCTTATAACATGATTGTCTATACTTCCTAAAAGTATTACCATAAAAAACAACTCCAAAATTATCCTATAGAACACTTAAAATACCTCATCAAACCTCCTTTGACTACTTAACAACCTATAACAAAAATACACACATGAAATAAAACTCTCTTAATGAAACACCTAAGAAATTTGAAATAGAAGCATGCATAAACCGAGCTAGAAGCACCGTTCTTGCATCTCATTCAAAATAGGTTAGCATGCACCTGCTTTGGGATGTTCATACCATGGTAGACCAAACCTGATTGATTACATATGAAAATCTCTATTGATATTGTTCGCTATAAGCTCATATATGAAAGTTTGGAGGTTCACATTACTTACTGTGGAAAAAAAAAACAAGAAATTATTTTAAACTTAATAATGTAAGATTGTGTGTGCAAGTATATCTTACCGGGTTGAAACCCACCAACATATGAAGGTTTCCATAACCTCTCCTTTTTGCTGTTTTTGCTTGTTTGAAAAGTGAGCCAAGGTTTGTTTAGGATCCCTGAACATTAATTGAAAGAGGAAGATTACCTTCTATGATATATCTTCCTATAGCATCTTCATGTACGATTTTTTTTTTGTTTAGCATTGGCTAGGTATAATTTCAAAGAACTCAAAACTGGTGAGCACAAGCTTGCTAAATGGTCAGCTACGTATTCTCGTAACCATTTCTCTTATGATCATCCAGGTTCAACAACTGTCTTGTAATGCTTCTAATAAGGTGCCTCAAATCCCAAGGAGGATTTTATATTGTGACTCTGAGGTAAGAGTGTGCATGCAGAAGTAGCATCTGGACTGATTCATTCTTCTTCATCTCATGAATTTCCGCTAGCTTTAAGGCAGCAGAAATCCCTTGATGAACGAATGTCCAAGCGATGAACTGGTACAAGCTGCAATAACACTATCCTGGTTGTCATTTATGACAGCTCCATAACCCACAATAGCTCCCTGTAGTGACCATCTGTATTGGCTTTGTAACAACCCAGCTGAGGCTTTTTCCTAGAGCAATTTTTATGCTGAAATCATACATCCATTCTCCATCAACTAAACCTCTATATATTGGCCTCATTGTCAAGAACAACCTTCTCAAGATAGCAATTTTAAGCCTCATCTACTCATATATTCTTTGCACCAATTCTGCACCTGTAATAAGTTTGCTTTCATACAATCCTGTTTCCCACCCATGTGGTATATGGTGGCGTTAAGGACTGAGTTTCTTTAGGGCATTCTCCATGCTATTGCCTGTAAACTTGTCTTTACACCACCTGATGAAGGAAAGAGATACCAGAGGAACCAGAAGCCCCAAGGCAATTGAATGTTGAGCAACAACAAAATAGGAGGGAAATAATCTCTTTGATCCTTTTTGTGTAGATGCAGAGGTGGAAGAATGCGAGATTGAAGGACATACTAATACAATCGGGAAGCTGGTTAAGGTACTAATGAAAATGAGGTTGTGGTATTAACAAGTGTCCAAGATATTGAACCCCCAAAAGATGATTCTACATGCTTGGCTAAGCAAGATGAAGTTCTAAGAGAAGTTAATATCAACATGAGAGAAGTTTCTTCCTTCTCTAGCTCAGGTTGAACAGTTCTTGATGATGATAGATGAATACGACCCAGGCAACGAAGTAAGTATTGTATTGAAAGAAGCTATTGAGAGAGATGACAAGGATAAAGTAAAGGAAGATTTCACATTGTTAAAGGCTTTATGGGAAAAGGAGAACAATCAAACAGAGATTATATTGAGTAAAAAAAAATTTCGGATTCTGAAAAAGAAAATGAGTCAAGTCCTTCTAGTGAAGAGGTTGCAATAAAATTGACTAAGTTCTCAAACGTTGCACCCAAGACTTTAACATTTGTACTCGAAGATCTACTAGAGCGAAGAATATTAAAAAAAAAAACTAGAGCTAAGAATATGAACAAAATATACAAATGATGAATTATCTGTCTCCACATCAAGGGAAAAAAGGTAATTAACTTACCAATGTTAGTAAATCATGCGATTAGTAAAACCTTGTAGTGGTGTTTCTCCCTTTGGAGAGAGATTGTATTTGAATCTTCTTATTTTTAATTAATATAAAGATTAAGGGGTTCTTAAAACCTTGATTGCTTTAAAAAAAAACATCTTTAACGTGAAGGAATCAATCATAGGGGTGGGCATTCCATCCAGCAATCTCGATCCCGTCCCGTCCCGATTTTTCCGGGTCTTAATGAGATTGAATAATTTCATTCCGATCCCGTCCCGTCCCGATCTAGAATGGGATGGGATGAAGATTTTCAATCTCGTCCCATCCCGAGCTAATTTTTTAATATTTATTATTAATATTTTTATTTTTTTTATTTTTTATTCATATAAACTTACAGATGACTGACATAAACTCATGGTGTTTGCAGTGGTAACAAAAATGTTACTTCCAGAAATAAATATTTATTAAGCAAAAGAAAGATAACAGACTATTACTTGAATTCCCAATAAAAGTGGCTCCAATTATTTAACTTCCAAATATTGATAATACCTAGGTGAAGATGAAAAATAACAATTAACTGAGTAATACATATTCAGAAGGGAACATTCAGGAGCGGAGCCAAGAATTTGAGATGCCCCGGGCTATAAAAATAATTTTTTTAAATTACGATATATGTATTGATGGTAAACCATTATAAATATGTTAGAGCATCACCAATAGGTCTATATTTCTTCCCTAACAAAAGATGAAAATGTCATTTTGTCAAGGAACCATGAATTTTTTTTTCCGCAGTAATGAAATTGTAAAATCAGTTGGGAGGCCATCACAGCGACACAATACTCTTAGTGGGTCCCATTTATCATGTCATTTTCTAAAAGTCAGCCCACTCGACTTCATTGTTAGGGGATTTAGTGGCTACCCTCATATTTACATGTCACATCTATATCTAATTATAAGAAAGTTATTTTTCATACTCTTATATGGTGATAATTTTCGCAGCAATCACAGGCAGCACGCTGATCTCGTCCCGTCCCGAACCCGTTTGGGATGAGACATGGTCAGAATGGGGTTTTCCCATCCTGTCCCGATCCCATATGAACGGGATGGGTATATCTCGTCCCATCCCGTCCCATGCCCACCCCTAATCAATCATTTACAAGCTTGGTAGTTAATTCGCATGCAATAGTTAAAAGTTCATATCTTTGTGTTGACTCTTGTTCCTAATCATTATTGTATGGTGTTTTTTTGGAGCAAGAATCAATCTTACGAGCTTGACAATCAGTTTAATCAATCTAGCCAAGTATTCTTTTGGTTATTCCTTGTTTCCTATGTTGATCATTGTATTTATTTTTCCTTCGGAGTTCCTTGAAAGATAGGATATTTTGACCAGTAGGTTCCCTTTAACACATACTACCTTTTTTTAATTGCTTAACCCCTCCCACCCCAAATGTGGCTGGCTGGGATCAACCCCATGACCTAGTGATACTATCCGTCACTACTCAACTACTGAGCCATCACACCTTTGACAACACATACTACCCTTGTGAAAAAAAAATAAAATGTAGAAAACAAATAACTCAAAGAGAGCCCAAGCTTCCACTTATAAGATGCATGATAATGGTTAATCATTCAATCAAACTTAGAGATGTAAGATTTGCAAACAGTTGAAAAAATAAAATGTAAGGGATTTTCATTTTATTTATTTATGAGCTATTAATGCTTTCACTACGATACGATAGAGGTATGACGTTGCCATTTTCCTGGATGAATCTAAGTATTATTGATTGTTTATCGCACCTTCATTGTCCTCATTTTCTACCAGTTTTCGATAGATTTTACATAATTTATACACTTAGCTAGATATGCTTGTAAATCTACTAGATCTAGATCTCTAGATCTTCTTTCACTCCAAATTCTCTTATCATGCGTTGACTCACTTTATCAACCATTTTCCAATCTTTTGCCTTTGGGTTTTCTCACAAATAATAACAAAACTTTACCGCATCGACTATATTAATTGGAGCTTTTGAACTTTCACAATTTGGTTTAGTTTTTAAATCCCTTGCACCATCTTGTTCACTACTTAGTTAGATTGACCTTTTTAGGGCTAACATGGTGTTCTACTTCTTAGGAGAAACAAAAAATAATTGCTAATTATAGCTCAGGTCGTTGGATATCTACTCTTATTGTGGGAGATTACCATTTCGAGACTTATTTGTGGAATTTAGTGAGTTTTCACCCAAGGAGCACATGTTAAGAGAAAGCATTCACTTTCAAACTCTCAAATTGTATTTTTCTTAACAACTTTTTTTACACCTTGTTTATGCATCCGTCAGAGCTTTAAGAGAAAAAACAAACTAGGATGCGTGGTTTAAAAGAAAAACATTTACTCTCAAATTGTAGGTTTCTTGACAAGTCTTTTATGCATTCGTCAAAGCTTTTGATTTTTCACTATTTGTTTACTTAGTAGATCGAAAAAAACTAAGATGCATGACTTAAGAGAAAGCATTCACTCTCAAACTCTCAAATGGTAGGTTTCTTGACAACTCTTTTTGGACACTGTGTTTCTGCACTCGTTATTTGAAACTAACGAGTTTGTTTCTATATTTTCCTTTACTGCTAGCACTATCTTTAATATGTTTTTTGAGTGAAAGTTTCCCTATATAATTCATTGGCATTATTTGCAAACTCTTTTATCATGATAGTCTTCCACATTTAATTAAATGATCATTATTGCAAGTTTTTTTTCGTTTTTTGTTAACCAGACTACGAAGGTGAAAAAATTCAATGCTAACAATCTTATTGTGAATATTCACTCAAATCATCAACATTCCCATATTGAATTCCAAGAGATTGAGACATGCTCTCTAGCATCATGTGAAACAGGAAACAACATGTTTTGTGAAACAGGAAACTGTTTCACAAACAGGAATAGGACACATAACTGTTTTGTGAAATAGGAAACGTGTTTGAAACAGGAAACTGTTTGGACTCCTGTTTGAAATAGGAAAAACTGTTTGGACTTCTGGAAACTGTTTTTTGAACAGGAAATAAATTCTAGGAAACAGGAAACTCCTACGAAACAGGAAACTGTTGTTCCTATATATACTAGGAACTGTAGGTGTTTTTGTTTAAGGTGATTCCATGTAGAAAAACTGTGAAGCACAGGGAATAGAGAAAGACAATTGCAGAAATTGTTTCATCTCTTGTTGAGAGATTGTGTGAAGATAATTCATTGAATTGTTTCTTCTCTTGTTGAGAGATTGTGTGAGAATTGTCATCTTCTTGTACCTTGTTCTTGAATATAATGGAATCACCTCACCGTGGACGTAGGCAATTGCTGAACCACGTAAACTTTGTGTCTCTTGTGGTATGTTCTTAATTTTCTCTAATTTCTTTCATTGCTAGTTGCTCTATTTAATTGATTGGATCCTTGTGGTACTTGTGTGCAATTGTTTGTGTCTACCCGCTTTCGCAATAAGGCGCAAGCGGGTAGACACCAACAATTGCACACAAGTACCACAAAGATCCAATCAATCACTACTACAAATATAGGCTTGCATAGTGCTTAAAAATAGGCTTAGATAGCGCTCAAAAAAGCGCTATGCAAGGCGCGTACTTGAATAGCGCTTTATTAAGCGCTATCTAAGCGTTAATTTTTTTAAAATTAGCTTGCATAGCGCTTTTATGAGCGCTATTTAATTTTGTTGATTTTTTTTAATTTTTTTTTTTTGATTTTTTTTAATTAGCTTCTAAAGCGCTATTTAATTTCGGTGAATTTTTTTATTAACTACCATATAATATTTTTTTATATAATATTTAATATAATAATGACAACGTTCAATCAATCAATAAAGACACAACATGATAACTAACTGTTTCTCATTCATTCAAATATAATTTAAGCATTCATACAAAATTGTTAATATGCTATCATATATATACACCAGCTTTTTTGGCCACGAAATGAAATGGCCAACAGCTTCTCCTACAGTCCTAACTTCGTCTGTACATTGCGGCACCGCTGAATGTTTCTCAGATTCTACCGCCACTTCAAATTGTATCCTCGCATAACCTGAAATTGCATCATGGCATTGTATAAGTATAACAACACACACACACACTAAGGAGGAAATTGTAGAAGTTGTGATACCTGATATGCAGATGAGGCAGTGCCAAGGAGGAAATTGCTTGGGAATGGAGAAGAACCATCACTTGTAGTTTGATGTATGGGATCAGCAAGGAAACCAAGTCTGGTGAAATCATTTTCCATCTCAACATAGTCCTCATTTACAGCATGGACAACAGCATCAATCAAAATTTGTTTATTTTGCTGCAAATACAGAAGGATAAAGAGAGTGAGCACCATGTTGCAAATAGACCAGAAGGCAACCTGTTCCTGTGCATGTATATGTGTACCATATGGCACAGCACAGCTTCTAAAATCTAAAAATAGTAAGCTGTAACAGGCATCGATATGAATGAAAGAAAGCAACATTTATTGCTGGCATTGCCACTTCTCCAATAGTTGAATTGAAAGAAAGCAGAGCACCAATATTCACAACACTTGGCCTTTTCAATGTAGAGCTAGTATTTAAACTCCGACTCTTCACTTCTGTCGAGACCAATAAACAGAAAAACAATAGTACAAGTGGTCTCACCATGAAAAACTTGTTGCTCATACAATCTAGCAAACATCCATGACTCGTAATGTGATCGCCTCAATCAGTCCTAGAACTGGAGCACAAGACACCATAAATAGGAGACATCATATAACCAGAACAAACTCCAACCCAGAGTCAAAATTGCTGACTGAAATTTTGTAATAAGGTGTTTATGGTAGCGACATAAATTAAAATATGGATAACAACGTTGTCTAATAAAATGAAGAATAAAAAAGACATGCACAATAGAATTTACAGCTTACCTCCAATAACCAAATAACGGAAAAATAACCAGCCAGTAACAACAGCTTCATTAACCTGCATATTACAAATCGATTCTATAAAAAAAAGTATTCATCCATAAACTAAAGTATTCATTAACCTGCCAATATAGTGGCAAATCTGACAACTTTTAAGGACTGGCTGTTCTTGGTAGGGGACACAATTTTTCTTGGGTCATTTCCATATTTTGGCCTTTAACAGATAGTTATACCCAGCATGCTAGTTGATATGTTCAAGAAAATATAACTTATAATACAACATAATATATGAAAACCTTAGAAAATTGGAAGACATATATAGATCACTGAAATTGTTATAATTATACAAAACAACAATTAGAAATAACTTCACAAGTAAAACAGTCCATTAGCAAATGAACCTTAAACAGTAAAAACACATCGTTATACATTGAATACGAAAAACAAAAATGAAACATTCAGTGCAGGACTTAAAATAAAAATACAATAAAATTTTCTCAAATATCGAAATCATTATTAGCGACATTTATAGAGCATACCTGCTCAAGATAGATTTTTTTTTCCAGTATTTCTCCCAGCAATTTTATCTGTTCAAGAAGATCCCAATGAGAACTGAACCTACACATAAATGAGTGACCAAGGGCACTTACAATTTGCTAACAACTTTCTGACAACCAACATGTATCAGACACATGACATATTATCTATATATCAAGCTCATAATATTTAGAGTCTTGCTGCGCTCCGTAGACTTGTTTGGAACCACACCAACGTCTAGCCGCATTAAAAAATGTCAACTTCACGAGCCTAAAAAAATTGGAAACAAGAAGGTGCAGTCCTGTGAGATGTCTTACAATGAAAAGAACTCAAACAATGATCACAATCAAGAAACAAATCAACCCAGAAAATGAAGTGAAGCAAGCTAATCAATTATATCAAAGATCAGTCATATTCAATATGAGCTGATAATTACCGGATCATGTGTGTTAAACAACCTATGAGAGATAAAAGTTGCAACATCATACCTGCAAGTTAGAAGTTACCATGCCCCATTTCTAGTAGATTTGGCTTCAAATTCCATATGATGAGGGTTATCCAAAGCACTCCTTCCTGCATTCACTAATATTAGAAATGAAATACAAATTTTGAGGCACATTCAGTTCAACAACAATCGGCCTCGCCATATTCTCATATTTGATGCATCAACTTCTTTTTTAATGAAAATCTATCTACAAATCTTATAAGATGAATCCTTAATAAATAAAACTACGGCCCAATCAAACGTTTACATAAATCAAAGCAACCAGTATGCTATGATGTATGCAATATAAATACGAGTACCATAGGGTGTAAGCATCAAGGCCATACAAGGCACCATGTCCACATAAAAACTGCTCAAAGAATCTTGAAAAGAATAACAATAGAATCAGAAACATAAATAAATGAAGGCATATCATATGATGCATTAGCTACTATTTTCTGATCACTTACTTTATCAAGTGGCCCGTGGTATCCTGATATCTTCATGAACATAATTTATCAGCTAACCAAGAATTGACATTTAATCTTAAGACATCACAAATAACCAAGTATAGAAAACAACTTCGAAAATAATAGGAAACCATGTTTTTTCAACCAGGGTGACGTGACGTGATCTTGAAAGAATGATGAAATTCTCAAAGTGTATATGTGTATCTCGAGGTTGTAAGAACCTCATTATCTTGGTTGCAAATCCTGGTTCCCTAGCCTCCATATTATAAACATTTATGAAGAGGAAGAAGCAACCAAAACAGGTTGAAAAGTTTTTCCACTAGGAAGCATGGATTCTCATTTCGATTGTTGTGTTCGTGTCAGACACAACACTTGTTGGACTCGCGGTTCCACACATATCACAGGACTGGCATGCCTATGTCAGTTCATCCATGCATATGAATGGACACTTGTCAAACTCGCGGTTCCACACATCACTTTGTGAGATTGAATAATGATTTGAATGATTTCCTTTATCATTAGTGCCTATTTTCATTGATAAAATTAATTTAGGAATCAAATCCTAAATATATGATAAAGTCCTAAATATGTTTTTATTCACGCCATGTCCATGTTCGTACTTCCCAAGCATAAATGGGGAGGAACGCATTAGAATGCTTCCAAGGCAAAAGTGAAACAGAATGCTTCCAATTTTCAAATTGCTTTAATTATTTACATTTATTTTATCAGCAAGCCAAAAGTGTAAAGCCAAAAAAGAGACTATAAGAAGGAAAAATGAGGACAATACAAGAGACGATATATTCAATATAAGGACAGCACAGAATAGGTATAAAATAAATGGAATGCAGGCATATATTAGGCAGAGACCTGAGAAATGGATTCAGATACTTACAACTTTAGAGTCTTTGACTTTCTTACTTTGCAGTACGCCTCAATCACCTTTATAACGCCAATTTGCCTGTTAATTGATTGAAAATAGTTCTTCGTTCTTCACACTCTTTTCAGTTAGCAGAAGCACAATCTTGAGACTTTGGGCTCAAATGAAATTTGAGCGACTGGAAAATCAATACTTTGGCAAGCCTCCTGGATAGAATTAGTAATCCCACCCAAACAGTATCTGACCAGCATACCTACAAAGCATCTTTCATAAGTTATCTGTCAACTGATTTTATTCACATTTATATTCATCATTCCTAGGTGATGATTCTCATATCTTCTACCTGGCCAAAACCCGTGCAGTTTCCCTGCCCTGCCAAAAATAGGGTTGTTTACCTTCATCCCTAATAATTTTGATTCAAGCCAATCTTGGAGGAGGGTTATTCTTGTCTATGCTGACTATGCCCATCAGATGGAGTCATGGACAGACCTTACATCACTTGTTTACACATTTTTCACTGATACATTGAACTGCCATGTTGGTAATAGTCAGAGGTCAGCTGGATATGCCTCAAAAAGCTAGACAGCTATTCTTCCAAGGATGACTAGCCAGGGTCTGCCTAAAAGGTAAGAAATACTAGCAACTCATCATGTTGGTAAACCAATATGGTGAGGGTGTGACTTGAAAGAAATAAAAGAAGATAAAATGGAAAGGGAAAGAAGTGGATGGTTAATGATGGGATGCAAAGGGTTTCCTATTTAGTTGGACGAGAGCATCTACTTATGAATTCATGTTCCAACCGGACTCGTTTTATTCTGATGTAATAGATTGGATCTTTTTCAATTCCATATGAACTGTTATTTGATAGGTCAATCCTTCATTTTTTATTTGTATGGTCGTTTTGTTTGTTTTGTCACGGCTTGGCTATCTCAGCCTGTTTCGGTTCTGATAGAAATTGTTGGTGGATGCATCAACAAATAACAACCAAAAGTAAACAAGGGAGAACATTTTCTATCACTAACACTCCTCAACTAATAAACTCATTAGCAACTCTAATCAATGCCCTTATCTTCATAGTCTACTAATTAAGGCCTTAAGAAAATACGCCTAAATTACCTATTTAGAAACCATGAATAAGCCCTAAAAAGAAGTAACACAGGCCTTAATCCCTAGTCACTCGGAATATCAATCTTTATCAGTTTTTCCTATAGCTCAAGCTTTTCTTTTATGAAACAGAAAATAATAAATAGCTAGTTCCCCAAAATCAAACTCCCAATGACTGGTTGAATTTAGATATCTAACTGTTACCTATATACTCAACACATATTTGCTCCATCATAATCTTATGTAGCAGAAATTACTTAACACTGAAAAAGAAACTCAATGGAAGAATTGCACTGTAAGAGAGATTATGGATATAAAAAAATTCAAGAATATTTACATCGGATTCACCTATGCACAAAAGAAGCTGCAAGATACATATGTAAAGCTAGTCTGTAAAATTGGTTTAAGCATCTTACCTTCAGAGGACAACAGTTCCCTCATGTTTGTTTGAGAACAGAAGACAGAAGCTATCTATAACCGCATCCATTGAACATATCAGTAGTCCTTTACCATTTCAATAATAATGAGACAAAGGTCTGATATCATACCTAGACAGATTATTGAAATGACATATAGTAGGCTTTTTATGTGGATATATTAGATGGTTTGGCATGCTTACATGATTAGTTAGTTTCCGATTGTACTGAAGGATATATTAGATGGTTTGGCATGCTTACTTCTGTATCCTTGAGTATATCATGAGTATGTATAAGCATATAACTTGGTCGATCATGTAAAAACTTAGTTAGTCGTATAACAAGACAGGACATTCATCTCTTAGGCTATGTTTAAAAGAAACTTTCTCCAAGAAAACTTGCCAAAAGTGAGAAAATAGAAGAGAAAAAAGGGAGAGAAAATGCAAAACATGAATTTAATGATAGTCCCTACCCTCATGTTTTCGACGAAGTTGTGGAAAATGTTTTGTTAGGATGGGAGCAAACAATATTTTCTCAAGATATATGGTCATCTTCCACCTCAATTCTGGATTGCTTGTTGTCTCTCGCTGCTTTTCCTGCTAACTCCAACACCTGATAAAGAAGAAACCCATTGTAAATTAGATTCCCAATTCATTAGGTCAAAATTGTTCAAGTCTGTTTCACAAAAAATCACAAATTTAAGCACCATAATCAAAGTCCATTGTCAATTTCATAAAAATAAACCAAAACAATCAAACCCCATGTAAACATAAACATGATTCAATTTCGTTTCAGAAAATCAAAAAATTAGGGCACAAAAGGCAAATCAAAACCAAACTAATGAAAACCCATTCAAAATCAAAGCATGCTTAACCAACCCGGTTCTAAAGATATAAACTTGAAACAAAATACCCAGATTTAAATGAGCTTCCGACTCCTCGGTTCCTCGCCTCCTCTGGTTCCTCGCCTGAGTCGCCTCCTTCCTCGGTTCTTCGCCTCCTCTGGTTCCTCGCCTCCTTCCTCGGTTCCTCGCCTCCTCTGGTTCCTCGCCTCCTTCCTCGGTTCCTCGCCTCCTCTGGTTCCTCGCCTCGATTCCTTGCCTTCTCGCCTCATCGAATCTCTGTGTGTTTGAGAAGGGGAATTCTAAATGTCGAGGAAACCAAAATCTGAAAAAATGAAAAAATGAGGGTTTGTGATATTAACCGTCCGATCGTATCAAGATCTGAAAAAATGAGATTTAATTTGATATTTGATCAAAATCGAAGCGCTATCCTAAATGTAACTAGCATAGCGCTTCGGAAGCGCTATGCAAGCACTTTAAAAGCGCTATAGTAGCTTTGGTAACGTTTTTTCTCATAGCGTTTTTTAAAGCGCTATCTAAGACATAACTAAGATAGCGCTTAACTGAAAAAAAAAATTTAAAGCGCTATTGTAGCGTTTTTTTTTTTTTTTTTAAAGACAAATAAGCGCTATCCTAGTGCCACTTGGATAGCTCTTTAAAAAGCGCTATCTAAGTGGCGTTACCTAAGCTAATATTTGTAGTAGTGAATTAAATAGAGCAACTAGCAATGAAAGAAATTAGAGAAAATTAAAAACATACCACAAGAGACACAAGGTTTACGTGGTTCAGCAATTGCCTACGTCCACGGTGAGGTGATTCCACTATATTCAAGAACAAGGTACAAGAAGATGACAATTCTCACACAATCTCTCAACAAGAGAAGAAACAATTCAATGAATTATCTTCACACAATCTCTCAACAAGAGATGAAAAATTTCTACAATTGTCTTTCTCTATTCCCTGTGCTTCACAGTTTTTCTACATGGAATCACCTTAACAAAACACCTACAGTTCCTAGTATATATAGGAACAACAGTTTCCTGTTTCGCAGCAGTTTCCTGTTTCCTAGAATTTATTTCTTGTTCAAAAAACAGTTTCCAGAAGTCCAAACAGTTTTTCCTATTTCAAACAGGAGTCCAAATAGTTTCCTGTTTCAAACACGTTTCCTATTTCACAAAATAGTTATGTGTCCTATTCCTGTTTGTGAAACAGTTTCCTGTTTCACAAAACAAGTTGTTTTCTGTTTCACAATTCTCCACCTCAGCAAATTTTTTATAAGGAAAAAAATGAGCCGAAATAAGGCAAAAGAATAAACTGATCAACACTCCATCATAGCTTTGTCACCTCACGAAACCGCCCTGGAAGGCAATGCCCCAAAGGGCCCTCAATCAACATCAGTCAATGTGGAGTAAGTCCAAACAATGTTGGAACTTAACTCCAGGAACAACCTTTGTCAACATATCAGCAGGGTTGTCTTTTGTGTGTACTTTAACTAAAGACACATCACCATTCTCAATTTCATACTTCTCCACATGTACCTTCCCACCTTGGATGCCATTGCAAACAAAACCTGTGACTTTCTAGACAAGAAGTTTCACTACGGTTTTCTTCAAACAACTTGTGCACAAACAAACCCTAGCACTTTTGAATCTTCACAATCTTGAGTAGAACAATTCAAGATCAATTTCCCTTAGTGCTCTGATACCAATTGTTGCGCCTTATTGCGGAAGCGGGTAGACACCAACAATTGCACACAAGTACCACAAGGATCCAATCAATTAAATAGAGCAACTAGCAATGAAAGAAATTAGAGAAAATTAAGAACATACCACAAGAGACACAAGGTTTACGTGGTTCAGCAATTGCCTACGTCCACAGTGAGGTGATTCCACTATATTCAAGAACAAGGTACAAAAAGATGACAATTCTCACACAATCTCTCAACAAGAGATGAAACAATTCAAGGAATTATCTTCACACAATCTCTCAACAAGATATGAAACCATTTCTGCAATTGTCTTTCTCTATTCCCTGTGCTTCACAGTTTTTCTACATGGAATCACCTTAACAAAACACCTACAGTTCCTAGTATATATAGGAACAACAGTTTCCTGTTTCGCAGCAGTTTCCTGTTTCCTAGAATTTATTTCCTGTTCAAAAAACAGTTTCCAGAAGTCCAAACAGTTTTTCCTATTTCAAACAGGAGTCCAAACAGTTTCCTGTTTCAAACACGTTTCCTATTTCACAAAACAGTTATGTGTCCTATTCCTGTTTGTGAAACAGTTTCTTGTTTCACAAAACATGTTGTTTTCTGTTTCACAATTCTCCACCTCAGCAAATTTTTTATAAGGAAAAAAAATGAGCCGCAATAAGGCGCAACAATTCGTATCAGAGCACTAAGGGAAATTGATCTTGAATTGTTCTACTCAAGATTGTGAAGATTCAAAAGTGCTAGGGTTTGTTTGTGCACAAGTTGTTTGAAGAAAAACTGTGGTGAAACTTCTTGTCTAGAAAGTCACAGGTTTTGTTTGCAATGACATCCAAGGTGAGCAAGGTACATGTGGAGAAGTATGAAATTGAGAATGGTGATGTGTCTTTGGTGAAAGTACACACAAAAGACAACCCTGCTGATATGTTGACAAAGGTTGTTCCTGAAGTTAAGTTCCAACATTGTTTGGACTTACTCCACATTGACTCATGTTGATTGAGGGCCCTTTGGGGCGTTGCCCTTCGGGGCGGTTTCGTGAGGTGACAAAGCTATGATGGAGTGTTGATCAGTTTATTCTTATGCCTTGTTTCAGCTCATTTTTTCCTTATAAAAAATTTGCCGAGGTGGAGAATTGTGAAACAGGAAACAACATGTTTTGTGAAACAGGAAACTGTTTCACAAACAGGAATAGGACACATAACTGTTTGTGAAATAGGAAACGTGTTTGAAACAGGAAACTGTTTGGACTCCTGTTTGAAATAAGAAAAACTGTTTGGACTTCTGGAAACTGTTTTTTGAACAGGAAATAAATTCTAGGAAACATGAAACTCCTACGAAACAGGAAACTGTTGTTCCTATATATACTAGGAACTGTAGGTGTTTTTGTTTAAGGTGATTCCATGTAGAAAAACTGTGAAGCACAGGGAATAGAGAAAGACAATTGCAGAAATTGTTTCATCTCTTGTTGAGAGATTGTGCGAAGATAATTCCTTGAATTGTTTCATCTCTTGTTGAGAGATTGTGTGAGAATTGTCATCTTCTTGTACCTTGTTCTTGAATATAGTGGAATCACCTCACCGTGGACGTAGGCAATTGCTGAACCACGTAAACCTTGTGTCTCTTGTGGTATGTTTTTAATTTTCTCTAATTTCTTTCATTGCTAGTTGCTCTATTTAATTGATTGGATCCTTGTGGTATTTGTGTGCAATTGTTGGTGTCTACCCGCTTCCGCAATAAGGCGCAACACATCACCACTCACTATTTGTTTTGCCTGTTAGCCAACATTTCTGAGGATTATTCTTCCTTTTTGGTTTTCTTTATTTAAAAGAAAAAATTAATTGATGCTAGAAATAATAATTACATTTGTAAAGAAAATTAAGTAAGAAAAAGACATGATCCAAATTTCCTTATTTAGGCTCCGCTTGGTATACAGGAAAGAAATGCTTTTATATTTGTTTATGGCAGTTACACCTTGTTGGCGAGGTTGGTATACCGATAACTTTTATCTCTATAAAACAATGCAGTGAGCCCATAGTTTTAGAACAAAAATCTCTGCACTTTAATTTTCGAGAAATCTTGCAGCATTATAATTCTAAGGAGTGTGAAGCTCCACTTCTTCCCTCTTCGACCGCCCATCTTCTATTGTAACTGATTTCTCAGCCCTCAAACTTCAACTCAGAAATCAAAATAGACTTTTGATTTAGAGAGAACTACTCATTTGAATATATGAATCAACATAGCATTGAAGTTAACTTCAACTTGTCCCAATTCCAGTCTACCACTTACAAGTTGTTATTTACTCCCCTTTATGATCTTTGCATCTCTCCATTTCTTTATTATTGTAGGAACCATATAACAAGCAATTCAATAATTGATAGCTAGAAGATTTGTTTCCATCAATTTGGAATATGTAGATATCTTGGTACAATGGGGGAGTGACAAATATGGAAGAACTCTTATGTTGTTCGGTACAACTACTGCAAGTAGTCTGGTGGTGAATTAATAAAGGGCAGAATCAACTTGTTTGTTGCTGCTTAATTAATTACCAGGAACCAGTACATATAGAGCTTCCTCGATATAAAAGACGGTTTGGGAAGATAATGAAGATGGATTATGACTAGAACGATGACAAAAGTATTTATCACAAAATGGTGTTTAAGTTCTTTACCAAACTGTTAGATATCTAGGTTGATTATGTTGATTGAACTTTGAATTTAGTTGTTGCTAAGTAATTGTAAAGTAATGCAATGCATTTTGCAAAATGAATGCAAACACTTCACCGCACACCAAGCGGAGCTTTAAAAGAAGAAAAAAATTTGATGCCTGAAGTAATAATTATACTTGTGATGGAGGTTAAGTGAAATACATGGTCCTAATTTCCTTTGACATTATTTCGTCATTGTTGTCTATCGCCTTGGTTGCAAACTTGGCACATACTTGTCTTCGTTAATAGGACATAAGCCTAAAGATGAAACAGTTTAAAGTAAGATAAAGGGGAAGATAAGCTTGTATCTACAAGATGAAAAATTAGGCCCTTTTTAGAACAATTTTGAAGCGAGGTCATTGTTTAAATGAAAAAATAAATATTTTGTATTATTTGTTCTTCTACAAAAATCTCCTTGAGTTTCCTTTCTGTGAAATTTACACTTTAAGTTCCATATTTGTATTTAGGTCTATATTTGTCCAACTTTGAGTCGAGGTCTCAAGACCATGTTGACTCTATTGCTTGTCCATAGTTTTCACTTGTTTTATGTTTGTCTTATATTTGTAAGGCAACGACTACTCCACACTACCAAAAGTGTTTTCTCACACCATTTAACCACCTATATAAACAAGGAAAGTCATTTTCCTCTTCCTCATTCATATCGAAACGCAAGTCTCCCCTCTCCCATTCAAATCTTCCCTCTCCTCACATTCAAAATCAATTTCGACTCCTCTTGGTTTGATTACATCTTTCCTCTCGCAAAACAAGCAAGCAGATCTTCCCTTCTCTTGATTCGATTGCTTCTGCAACCCCTCAGATCCATTCTTCATTTCGTCTCGGATTTCGAATCCAACGCTTCCGAAACAAGCTTTCAAGTTATTCATTTCTTGCAAAAAAATTAGAATCGGTATCAATTGAGGATTTAAATTGATCGAAAGTTACTTTGTTTTTAAGTTACTCTTTTTTTTTCAAAAACAGTTTTTTGGGTGGTGTGGGTTAGTAGAAAAAAAAGTACATCATGAAGTGAGACAAGGCTTTTGGTGATGTGGAGTATTCGTTGCCTCTTTGTAGCTGGCATTTCAATTTGGTTGTTAAGTCAATAACCCTAGATTGAGTTAGAGGACCCTATTGTCATTTGGATGGATGCAAAGCTAGTACAAACTAAGTACCTAAAGTTAAAATTTTTCTTTTTCTTTTCCTCCTGGTTTGAAATCTTTGAATTTCATCTTCTGTCATACTAACTAGTGGAACAAAATATTTCTAACTGAAAATGAGCAGACTAAGGTGATGACCCCCCATGAAAGAGAAATTGATCAATACTACTTCTCCATTTCTAATAAGAATTAAGAAACAAGGAATGGTGGTTAATTTCTTCGCGTCCAATGATCACGAGATGAATGGAACCTATGGTTTCATAGAGGTCCCTGAAATGGTAAAACCTGATTGATATGATGAATTGGGTAGTGACTATACTATGGCAAACAGTTGGAAATGGGATGATAAATCTGGCCAGTTCTTTATGAAGTCGTGCTACCTTTTCCTTAAGGAACAAAACGCTTCCAATTCAAACTTAATACAGATCACAGAGTGCAAAGGGAAATTAAGATAAGGTCGATAGTTCGGTACAAAAACAGTAACACTATCCATCATTGTCCTTTGTGCCTATAGCGAACTATCCAATTTCTTCTTGAGTTTCTCCCTCGTGCATCTCATCCCTTTTGATCAATACTTTCTGTGTGTTAAGAAACCTGTATATAGAAAGGAAAAAATCTCTTATTGATTGAACAAACACTTACTGGCTTATAAATAGCCTTACAAAGGTAACAAAAAGCTGCCCACGCATATCAATCCTAAAGACGTGGTCAATGACTAAAGAATAGATCAAACTAAGTAGAACATCCCTTATCAATAGGGGATAAAAGCAAATCAGTAACAAACCAAGCAAATCAGTAACAAACTACCTAGAGCAACTCAAAAACATTAACAACTTTAACATACTCCCTTAAACTGAAGCTTTTAGCATAAAAAAAGCTTTCAGTTTACACCTGGATCTGGACAAACACCCAACAAACCACGTATTGTTAGAAACGCATCAAGCTTTAGAGGTTTAGTCATTATATCTGCAACTTGTTCTTGCTTATGACAATGAACCATCTTTACGGTTTCATTCTTTGTGAGCTCACAAAGGAAATGAAACTGAACATCAATGTGTTTGCAGCGACCATGCATCACTGCATTCTTAGAAAGCTTGATTGCTGAATTGTTATCGCAATAAACTGTTGTGGGATCATGTTGAGCATGGTTGAGACCCTCCAATATCCTTCTTAGCCATATTGCTTGACATGCACATGAAGTTGCAGCAATGAACTTAGCTTCAGTAGTGGACAAGGTGACTATAGATTGTTTCTTTGAGGACCAAGACACTGCTCCTGAACTCATCATGAACATATAACCTGAAGTGTTTTTCCTATCGTCTAAATCCCCAGCATAATCACTATCCATGTAGGCAATCGGTTCCTTACTTCCTCCCTTCTTGTAGAACACACCAAGATCAATGGTACCTTTTATTACCTTGTATCCTCTTTGATGCTTGCAAATGAACTTCAGTAGGCCAGTCCATGAACCTGCTTAGGAGACTCACCACAAACATAACATCGGGTCGAGTGGCAATCAAATACATAAGACTCCCCACGATCGGCTTATAGAAAGTATTGTCTATCCTTACTCCATTTCCATTTTTCGTAAGCTTGATCAATCCAAGAACCATAGGGTTGTGAACTGGATTACACTTGTCCATGTTGAACCTCTCCAACACCTCCTGTGCGTATTTCTTTTGACTAATGAAGATGCCATCTGATCTTTGCACCACCTCAATGCCAAGAAAGTATCTCATATTTACAAGGTCAGTCATCTCAAACTCAAGCATCATGGATTTCTTAAATTCTGCAAACATAAGCTCGTCATTCCCAGTAAAAATAAGATCATCCACATGAAGACACACAATCAATATCTTATCACCTGATTTAGTCTTGATGAACAAAGTATGTTCATAGGGGCATTTATCAAATTATTCTTTCAGAAAATAGGACTCTATATTACTATACCAAGCTCGCAAAGCTTGTTTGAGTCCGTACAAAGCCTTTTTTTCAATTTGTACACCTTCTGCTTGTTCCCCTTTTGTTCATAGCTAGGAGGTTGTTCGATAAAGACTTCTTTTAATTCACCATTCAAGAAGGCTGACTTTACGTCTAACTGGTAGACAGTCCATTTCTTTAGAGCTGCAAGAGAAATCACCATACGAATTGTATCTAACTGAGCTACCTGTCACGGGCCATGCCTAAAAATATCCCTCACCAAGGCAACAAGGCATCCAAAGCATCATATGGACGCTGGCAGGAGGCCCGTAAAGGCCCGATGGAGCAGCAAACTTTTCGAGATGCCTCTGGAAGGTTCTAGAGTGCTCTTGGACATTCTAGCTTAGTTTTTCTAGATGCCTCTGGAGGGTTCTAGAGTGCTCTTGGACATTCTAGGTTAGCTTTCTCTAGAGTGTTCTAGCATGGATGAGTCTAGAACACCCTTGTACAGATTTGTGTAGTATTTTCTAGAAGCCTCCTTGTAATTTTTGGTTTCTTTGGAGGTGGGAACATTCTAGATGCATAGAGAATACTCCTTTGAAGGAGGATTGTGGAAGGTTCTAGGCTAGAAGCCTCTAGGACTTTAAGGGCCTATAAATAGGCCTTGGCATTCATTTGTACATATCACAGAAAGAAACACTTGTACAACTCTCTCAAGCAATACAAAGCATTCTTTCAAAAAGCCTAAACACTTGTGCCTTAGCATTTTCCTCACTTAAGTTTCCGTAGCAACACTTAGCATTAGCCAAGCATCAAAGTGCATTGACTAGTTAGTCCGACGGGAGTGTGACGCTAGTAGGCAGCGTGTTAGCCAAGGGAAAAAGGTCAGCACGTGACATACCGGTGTGAAAACCTCAGTATAATCCACCCCATGTTCTTGTGTGTATCCTTTTGCTACCAACCTGGCCTTGTACTTGTCCACTTCTCCATTCTCATTAAGCTTTGTTTTGTAGACCCATTTTACCCCAACCTTCTTTGCTCCAGTAGGTAAATTAGTCAATTCCCATGTATCATTCCTTGCTATGGCTTCTATCTCTGCATCCATTGCTTTTCTCCATTTCCTACTTTTCATAGCATCGCTAAATGAGACTGGATCACTGCTTGCAAACAAAACATGATATGCAATTTCTTCTCCTTCAGAAAGACCTTTTACACTTTAATAATCTCTCATCCAGGCTGGTGGCCTTCTAACTCTTCCTTCATTTTTATTAAGTGAATTTTCTTCAATTGAATCATCTGAATAATTACCCTACATATGTTCTGTTATGTCGTCATGGTGATCAGTTGCGACGTGACCTCTGTTTCCTCCATCAATATCAGCTAGAACTGCTTCTTTGTCATTTTCTCCCCAATCCAGATCGACCATGATGGCTTCGTCATAACTCTTATTCCAATCCCAGCTGTTTTCTTCTTCAAACTTCACATCTCTGCTGACTATTCACTACACCAAAAACCCCTTTTAGCTACGCCGAGCTGGCCACGGTTTTAAACCGTTGGTTTATTTGCCACGGCCTAAAACCGTAGCTATATGTACCAACGGCTTAAAACCGTGGGTAAAAAAAACCTGGCCACGGCTTAAAACCGTTGGTATATTGGGCACGGCTAAACACCGTGGCTAATATTAGCAACGGCTGTTGACCGTGGGCATCATTAGCAACGGCCCCAAACCGTTGCAACAAAAAATTTAGCAACGGTTTTAAACCGTGGCTAGGGATAGCAACGGCTCAAAACCGTTGCAAAAAAAAATTTAGCAACGGTTCTAAACCGTTGGTGTGTTAGCCACGGCTCAGAACCGTAGATAAAGTGACCAACGGCTTAAAACCGTTGCTAAACGGCACGTGCAATGCACATGGAAGTGTGGAAGAAATGGAGTCAGATTTCTCGCGGGCGATTCCCGCTCCAAATTTTGCGATTCCCGCTCCAAATTTTGCGTTCCCGCTCCAAAAATTGTGCTTTCCCACTTTTGTTTATAATCCAAAAATTTGTTCCATCTCCCCACAGATCTCCCGAAACCCTAAATTTGTTCCAAAAATTTGTTCCATCTCCACATGTTCTTGAAGGAGAGTTCGTCGAAGAAGAAGAATGTTGAACACTGTTTTTGCTGCACGAAGAAGAAGGAGATAGAGATAGAGAGATTGTCGTGTGTGAGTTCGCAAGGAAAGAGATTGTCGTGAGTGGGTATATGGAATTGCTTTGATTTCTTTTCTTGATTGGGTTTCTATTTGAGAAATTGCTAATGTTGTTCTCCTTTTTTTCATGATTTTGAACCGGTTTGCTTTTGAAGAAGAGGTTTTGATTCGGTGATGTCGACATTGTGGGAAACAATTGAGTTTGTATGTCGACATTGTGGGAAACCTCGTGGAGTGACATTGAGTTCTGCTGAAGAATCAAGATGACTGTCTGGGTAAGTATTCAATTCATATGCCAGCAGTCTTTTAACATTCGCAAATAGAGGAAAGGGGTTTAGATGCTCACTTGCAGTCAAAACTTTTATAGGATTTATTTGGATTGGCCACTGTTAAGGAATATTGCATTTATTTTATCTTTTATCTGTTTGTATTTCTCTGTGCAGAATATACTCCTGAAAATCCTAAGATCATTACACAATTTATATGACTAAGTATGCAGGTTAAACCATTGGTAAAGCCATAGTAAGCAGATTCCTTCTCCTTGTTTAGGATGTGGAAATGGGAAAGTATAAGTATTTATGAAGTATTGGTACTATCGTATTTTGAAAATATACAATTTGGCATAATACAGAGTCCATATATCAACTATCAATGAGATGCTAAAATTGGCATGGACACTTTTCAATGCTAATGATAGAAGTATGAGATGAAGTAATTGCTTTTTAGATGTTATGGATTTCTTATGCTTTCATTTTAAGGTGTTTTTAGTTTGATTTGTGGGTTCAAGGCTGTGTGGATGATCTATTTTTATAACTTCTCCATCAGTTTCAAGTTTATAACAATCACTATCGGCATAAGAATGATACAACATGTAATAATTTTGCTATAGCTGGCTGTTTTCATT
The DNA here is from genome assembly GCA_003290165.1 of Berberis thunbergii. Lineage (NCBI taxonomy): Eukaryota > Viridiplantae > Streptophyta > Magnoliopsida > Ranunculales > Berberidaceae > Berberis > Berberis thunbergii. Next base: position 44,015 of record QNQO01007336.1, on the reverse strand, counting down.
TTGATATTTTTTTTTATCCTGTGCAGCCTTACGAATTCAGTCCTTCCTGTGCTCCCTGATACCTGTAGGCAGATGATATCATCTGACCTTGGTCCTGAATCAACTACAGGCTCTTCAATCACATCAGGGGTGCACCTTCTTCGCCTCGCCCAATCCCTCGCCCTTTCCTAACCGATGTGATAAGTTCTTAGCCTCTGGGAGAGTGAGCCACTCAATGATCTTTTGCTAAATTGAGTCCTTTATCCAAAGTCCTAAGTTACTAACAGTATAACATTGGTTAAGATGTTATCAAGATCCGACTCTACAGTCAGTTATCTTTAGCTATAGTTTCTGATCTTGTAGTTATCTTATTTATGCAGGAAATCAAAAGATGCGGTCTCAAAGTTGCAGTTGCAGGAGTTCCCAAGACTATTGATAATGACATACCGGTACTTGTTAGGACTGTAGCTGCAAATTTGATATTCAACCAATTTTTATTGATTTTCTAATTAGTTCTAAAACTGTGAGTTAATCCAAATATTATCTGTCTCATATTTTTGTCATGATTTCCTGTTGGCTTAGGTTATTGACAAATCATTCGGTTTTGATACTGCTGTTGAAGAGGCTCAACGTGCAATTAATGAAGCACATGTCGAAGCTGAAAGTTCTTAAAACTGTATTGGTGTCGTGAAGTTAATGGGTCGCTATAGTGGTAAGTTTCATATTGTCTAAACTTAGAGCTAATGAGTAAGACTAGAAGTCCAATATTGATTTGATGGCGAAAGATTTCCAAACATTGGTAACTTCTTTCTTCTATCTGATTACCATTATTATGCCATTTGGGTAATGAATAACTCTTTACTTCAGAAATACACACACACATACATATATGTTGAAATGCACAGAATATGCCTTACTCATGCATCATGTCTTTTTCGCTCTTTTAATTTCAGTACGACACATTCTTTGCACAACATAATCTGAGTATGATAAGTTATGTGCTCTCTATATCAAGATGAGTTATTGTCAATTACATCTCCTCACCCGAGGTGTGCTTCCTAAGAAGTATTTTTGCTTTCAAACCAATCAAGACCAAACTCGTTTTCCGCTTTCTAGAGCCAGACAGGATTGAGCCTTCAACCAAGCAGACATATGGTTCCCTTCTGAAGAACCTCACATTTATAAAGACTTTTGCATCTGGAATTCTTGTCCCAAAGGATTTTAGAGACTTAGTTGCAATTAATGTGTTTGTGTTCAACACACATTTGCTGAGATTTTTGATCAAATACTTAGTCATTTTAAGTATGCATGCAATCATATTTTTTTCAAAGGTCCCATTCCTTTTTTGGATTTTCTAGTAAACCAAATTAGACTTGATTGGAGAATGAGAAGACTCATATAAGCACACCCACTTTGAATGTATCGTAGTGTGGAATTTGCTCACTACTAGTATTGATACTGTGCTTAGTACTGACTGCTTGGTGTGCTCCGCGATAACTTTGAATCACTGAAAAGTATTTTGAACACATAAGTCCTTAGCACACAAGAAGTTTATTATAATCTGCCCCATTCATGCATAATCACATTTACCACTTACGTTGTGTTGGTCTCATATTTCATGCATTGCACAGTTAGATTCAGTATGAAATATGAACAAAAATACCAAGTTCATGTTACCTTAAGGAATAAGATGGAAATCTGTGTACAGAGTGGATACGAATTCCTTTAATCACCTTCCTTTCATTTCTAACACATGATTATCTGTGACTGATTATGAACTCGGAAAGCTTATTATAAGAAGTGTCGTGCCAGGAATGGGTCACTCATAAGATGACCTGAAGTGATTGAATTGCTTAGCTAGGATAACTTATAATACCCCGCTCTAATATCATCAACATGTACAATTATTTTTATTATAATCTGGTGTTTTGACCATAGAAAATTTTGCAAGGCTAGGAGAAGTGCCACGAAGATGCATGAAATTTTATTGTAGGCATGTACACTTCAAGAACCAGATGCTAGATTCTAAGAACCTTATGCTAAAGACTTTTCTGTTTATGCAACAGAGTTCAGTGTATCAAGTTGCCAATGTCTGTCAACGAGAGTTCAGTTTTTGTTCTGCAAACTCCATACTGTCAAAGAAGGTGTGCTTATATTTAATCGAGTCTTTCCAATCTGAGTTTTGTGGAAGTCCTTAAAATAATGCTCTAATTACAAATGAAACTGATCCATTGATCTTTAGCACATTGTAACAATATGCATTATTGGGTTTTCAGACTTTTGTATTTGATTAGTTTGGATTTGCAGTGATGTTTTGATCAAGAACTGGAAGGATGCTCAGTTTACTATGTTGATGATGGGGAAGCCTTGATACATACTGATGGCACGGGTTTTATTTCAGAAGACTTGGCGTTGAAATGTCCCTTGAATGTACGTGGAGGCAATTGCTTGGTGCAACAAGAATTTCAGGTATTCATTTTTTTTTAGTCCATATAGTGATATTGTAAGCTCACGGCTCGTATTGGATATATGAATTACACAGAAAGTTAGTAGTAAAGAGAACTCTTTCCATGGATCAACACAGCTCTTCATGTTCAGCCTTAAAACATTTCCTTTTTGGTTCATGCCACTTGTACATGTCACACTACAATTGCATTGTGATGTTTTTCATATTTGATAATTGATACTGTGTTATGGTTTGGTGCCTTCCAAACTTGTGTGATATTCAATGCTTGTGATTTAATGGTGTCTTTAGAAGAAGCTTGATCGTATTGAAAATGTGGGAAGATCATCTGGGTTGACTAATGCAGCGAAAGCGCGACTGCGACACGGTTATGCTGTTGTTGCTGCGCTGCGCTGCGCTGCGCTGCGCTGCGCTGCGCTGCTGCTGCTGCTGAGGCGCTGCGTTGCTGCTGTGCTGCATTGCTGTTGCTGCTGTGTTTGCTGCTGTATGTAGCAGCGTTTGGTTGGAGCGTGTGTATGCTGGCTGATTTGGGCAGTCCGGTGTACATTCGGGATTTGTCGCAGAAACGCGCGTGTGCTGCGTGTTCTATGGCTGAGAGATTGCTGGTGCTGTCCGGATTGCTAGGAATTGACAGTGAGCTGATTTCAGTTGCTGGTGCCATTGCTGCCATTCTTGTTTGCAATACCTCCGGTTTGTTGCCAGAAATACAGGTTAGATTTTTTCATTCATTCCTGTTTTTTCAATGATACACACACAATATTGTTCAGATGTGAAGTTTATGTTGTCTGACAGGTCAAGAGGAAAAGTTTGGTGTGCTGGATACCTTTCCTTTTCTTTGTGGTATGTGTTCACCATGCCTGATGTTATACTATGGTTAATTTGTATATTTGGCGCAGACACAGCTATATTTCCTAGGACATTTTTGCTTTGGATATGCATATCTTATATCTGTATGGGTGTATATATTTTGTAATTTTATTTATCTGTTTATTTTCCCAAAAACAAGGTTTATAAACATGAAGGCGGATTGTGAGTGTTACAATCATGCAATGTCTCATGAGTCACGACATGAGGGTGTAAGGAGTAAGCCTTTCATGTATGAATGTTTTGAGCAAAGAAAACTTGATAAATTATGTAGTGGATGGAATTAAGTACAGTGAGAGATACTGCCCTTGGGTTCACAATCAAACATTGATTCCACTGCCCAACATTGCTGATTTCCAAATATTTAGTGAAAATTCTCAAATTGAGTCATCAATAGTTCAAAACAAAACCTGTGATCCATAATTCATTAAACAAACATGTTGAGTGAGAATGATGCTTTTCATAAAATATTAATGCTCTATACTATCAAGCCTTAATGATATCTTTCTACAGGTTAGCCTTCACGCTGACACCTTAAATGAATCTGGATGTGTTGAACACACTATTGCTGCGTTTAAAGGCAGAACAATCCATGCTTACCAGGCAGAACAATCTGGATGGGAAACCTGGTAAAGGCTGGGGCATCCCATACTTCTACTTGACCCTACTGCAAGTAATGCATTGAATGATTCAAGGGCTTCATTTACACTCAGTGAGTTCCCTCTTGGAACTTGTGGCAAGACATATCCTGAGAACCCAACTTGTGCAAAGCTTACACTTAATGGAAAGGTGAATAATTAAACATTTTGAACACTCATCTTTTTGTGTCGATATTTTCATTAATACATGATGGACTATGGATGACTTGACCTTCATTTCTAGCACTTTTTGCATTAGTCCAATGAATATATCTTAGTCTAAAGCTTTGACATTGGCTATTTCAAACAATGATAAATGCTTATGTTTATAACTTTCATACCTGTATGCATATCATTAATTAAGAATGTAATTCTGTATTAGGTATAGTTCTTACCTTCACAACAGACCGAGTTTCTGTGCTTTTCTCGAGTTATTGCACTAGCCTGTTCGTTATCCTATAAGCCTAAATTCGAGATTCGCCTGACCATAAATCACAAAGTATTGGGATAGAATGTTATTATTATTGCATAGAACTATGATTAAACACTGTTGATAATGTTCGTATTTTCTATATAAAAATAATATACATGACTTGTATTTTATTTTTTTCTTGTAAATCAGTTTTTGATAAATTAGAGTTTTCATGTTTTTCATAGGAATAGCTCATTGCCATTAAATTTTTGAGGTCTTATATTTGTCTATACCATGAGATGATAGTTTTGTTGTCTTGTGGTTATAAAGAAAATGATGGAATGAAGATATCACTGTGTTGTTTTTTTCTTATGAAACGCTGATAGTTGTTCTCTTTGACGTTATCAATAACTTTCAGTTGATGTTGTTGAGATTGGAGATGCCCAGGGAAAAATTGGTCAGGTTCTCAAGGTTAAGCCTTTGGCAGCATTTGCTATGATTGATGAAGGGGAGCTCGACTGGAAAATAGTTGCCATTTCGTTGGATGATCCAATAGCATCACTAGTGAATGATATTGATGATGTTGAGAAACATTTTCCGGTATGCCCTCTTTTTGTGGTATTACTAGGCTCTCATTATTTATTTATTTATTGATTTATTATTAATTTATTATAACGTAAGATGGATTCGCTGTAACGAAGAGTCTATACGGTCCATTTATCACATTCTGTTTATCATATAATCCAATCCTTAATACTTAGTATCATGCTTTTCTATGAAGTGCACTAAACATTCCCATTTTCATGTGAGCATAGGAAATTTTACCAATAGCTTCGTATTTCAACTGATGTCACTTTGTATTTTTTTATATTGTAGTGTACAATCAATACAGTTTGCAAGGTGCAACATTTCCTTGTTTCCAGTAATTGTTATTTAGTAGCAAAAAAAAATCAAAGTGTGGTACAACACTAGCTAAGAGAGATACAGATTGCTCAACTAAACAATTACTAACATCCTTTGGGGCCAGTCATGAGCATGCTTGTTTAGATACTTATCTACGTATGAAATTGACATAACAGTTATGAAGAGAATGGAGACATTTTGCATTATTTATAGTTCTTATTTGAAAACTCATAAAACATTGGAAAATCTACTTGGGAGCATCTAGTTAACTTCAAAATCTTCCTGGAAAACTCACATTCTTCCAATCTCTTTCATCTACGTACTTGCTGCCTGTCATTTAGGGACTTCTGTTTTGTTATGGGAGTCACAACATGCTCCACTTCCTGTGAAAATAACTTAATCTGAACTGTAATGTACAGTACCTTTGTTACTGGTAGGGGCGTTGTTTCTGTAGCAACTATTTGTTGCACTATTACTGGAGCCTGCTTCTGGAGTAACTCATTCTCTGACTCCAACTTTGCAATCTTGATTTTAAGGCTGGGAAAAAAAAATAGGAATGTTAGAAAAGAACTTGACTGGCTGGTTTCACCTTTTGTATTAATAGGATCTTTTCATTTATCATGTATGGAACCACATTTGGTATTTAGGACCACCTTTCTATAGTTTCTTGAAGTTGAGACAAGTTCGACTGTGATTCGTCAACCAGCTTAGCCCTTTCTTCACTCTGTTTTTGGACCTCAGAATATGTACCCTCGAGATCTTCCATCGTCTTTTTAACATGTTTAACTCATGCTGCACGTGCAAAAATCTTGTTTGTTATTATCAGTTGCTGATGCTTTTCTAAATACCGAATAGCTTCATTTTTGTTTGATATATAAAGTGCGGGGTAATAGCCAATCTTACCTCCAGTTCCTCATTAAGTTTCTCTAGTGACTCTACCTTGGCAGTATCCACAACAGGTACCTCTTTGATGACGGGAAGTGCTTCCTCTATTGCTATCTTTGCTGCTTCTTTCTTCCTGATTATTTCTGTGTGAGCTTCATCTAATTTCTGTCATATGTTGGGTTATGGTTTGGTGTTTAATGGTTCAGTAGTTGTCTTTCTGTTGGATCAATCTAGTTTTTCAGCTTTGTGGCTGCGAGGTTTGGGGATTATGGCAGCTTTCGCAGTCCGGGAAATGGCGATATTCTGCGAGTCTCTCTGCTGCTCGCAGGGGCAGATGCTGTGTGGTTTAGGCAGAGCTCTCTGCTGATCTGCTGTTGCTGTTCTGCTGATCTGCTGCTGCTGCTGATCCGCTGTTGCTGTTCTGCTGTTGCTGATGCGCGGTTGCTGCGCTGCGTGTTGATGCGACGGCTGCGGTGCTATTTTCTGCTGCTGCTGATGCGCGGCTTTGTTGCTGCTGGGATACATTGCAGTTGTTTTGTCGCAGCGTTGACATGCTGAGATGCGGCGTCATGTGGTTGGCGTGTGTGTTCGCCGGTTGATTTAGGCACTACGGTGTCATTTCGGGATTTGTCGCAGAAACGCGCGGGTGCTGCGTTTTCTTCGGTTGAGTTTTTGCTGGTGCTGTCCGGGATGCTGGGTATAAAAATATGAAGGTTATTGTCGCAGAATTTTTACAAAACTTTGTTAAAAGTCCCCTTTAATATCCAGTACTTCATGTGAATTTTTATTATTCATTTTCCATTTCGTTATGCCATGTATTTAGGTCTATCGCTGAGGATGCAAGAACTCACAGCCATATACTTAGCTACAAGAGTGTACTGCGGTTTTCTTATGAGGGGAGACATCCATACATGGCTTGATCTGGCAACTTTAATACCAACACTGTGGGTTATATACATGATACGTTTCAAATTGAACTCGACTTACATTAAGGAACTTGATAATATACCAATCTACTACCTGGTAAAGATGTTTTCTACTCCCTGGAGCTTTTTTAGTATTATTATTTATTTTAATCCTTTTCTTTTCTTGTCGTGTTTAATCAGTTTCCATTATTTTGATTGTCTGGCCTAATTTCTTCTTAGCTCTGCTCAAAACATGTAAAGCAGAAGCCAAACTGAAATTCTGAGTTATATATTCCTGCAGATCATTCCTGCCGCTATCCTTGCTGTGCTTGTCTATCCATATGCCTTTTATCACTTTACAAGCAGAATTCTTTGGGCTTTTTCTAATTACCTGGAAGCTGTTGCTGTGGTGCCTCAGCTTCGCCTGATGCAAAATGCCAAAGTAAGAATTCATTTTTTTTTGTGCCAAAACAAATGTCCTACTGATAAAAGAGCACTAATTTGATGATGTTTCATCTTCAGATGGTTGAGCCATTCACTGGCCACTATGTTTTCGCGTTAGGTGTTTCAAGATTCTTTGGTTGTGCTTATTGGATCGTCCAGGCAAGTTGTCTTCCTACTTTGACTATATCATAAACCTGAGACTATAGAAACTAAAATATTACAGAATGAAAAGTCTGTGCTGGATTAAGAGCAACAGAGTTCTACTCTTTTGTCAATGAGGTTTACTTCATAGGTCTATTAGTTTTAGATACCAACAATGACTGAAGAAGTCGAAACATTACTCTTTCTTGCCAGCTCGTCTTAAAATGATACTATAGGACAGTTGTAAATGTAGGACCTAGAATATAATACTTACGATTCCTAAAAATGAACTGTTTGATTATATGATCCTTTGAAAAAATGGTCCTTTGAAAGCACTAATCAATCCAAGACAATAGCTCCTAAAGAAAACCATGAGAATATGTCATGTAAGTGTGCAATTTTTACGATTCCTAAAAATGAACTGTTTGATTATCTTTGCAGGTTTCGACAAGCGGAATGACTGCTAGTCTCTTACTTGTTTCAGTATCATTTTATTTGAAGGTGCATCATGCTGTGGCACTTGGGAAATCTTCTTTTGAATAATAAATGCATATTGCTAAGTTAGTATCTATAGTGGATGGAGTAGGAAACATTTTGCTGTTTTATGTTTGGAGTTTTTTTTCCCCCCTCTAATGCTTTTGTTTCTTTCAAATCATTAGGAGTTTGTAGTGCCGGATTCTCATTTCTACAATGTCTTAAGCATATTGTCATTAGTTGGACTTGTGGTATGTTTTGCTGCTCATTTAATTGTTTCTGTTAATAATGTTATTTGAGTTTGTTTGACAAAAGTTCTTTCAGGTCCTTGTTCTTTCCTTCTCCCTTGGACTAGGAGCTATTCCATGGATTATAATGTCCGAGGTATGCGTGTTATTTGCTGCAAGTTTCATTATTATAATGAATTTTTCAGTGACCTCCATCACCGTTCATCCAAGCTGATGTCAAACATGTAAATAGTCCACAAATGGGTTCAATGCCTAGTTGGCTGCAGGATACAGTGAAGAATGCACCTGTTTCAGTTGGAGCACCTGTTTCTAGCACCTATTGGGATATGCTCTGTTCAGCATTTTCCCATCCAAATTTCAGTATTTCAGGGCGGCTTCAGTTTTTGTATTTTTGGTCATGCCTCAGATAGTAATTTCAGTTTGTTGGCATTACTACTTGTGTTTTTATGTATGTTCTCATACCATAAATATCCCGGATGCTATCTCCCATCGGCTTGTTCATCTTTCCTTAAGTTCCACATGTATCGTATCATTGTCACAAGGTGCTTGAGTTATTTGCTACTCCTGTCTGGCGTGAGTATCTAACTGTTGGAGGGCTTGTCGTGGGTGCAGTGGTGGGATCAGCTATTGAGAATTGGTTGCAGGTGGATATTGTCCCATTTCTTGGCGTGCATTCTCCTGCTGTAGTAGTAAGTGAATTCATTTTATTCTCCCAATTCTTGGTCTCACTGTATTTAAGGTAGGATGTATAGAATGACACATTGTAATTCAACCATAGTAATTCAAATTCATTGTAATTCAAGTTCATAAATTTGTGGTGATTTCAGTTTTGCTATATTAATGTAGATAAATCTGAATGGTGTATTGTTTATGAGCAGGAAGTACTTGGAGGAGCCTTGCCTGTGGGTGGAATCAAACACAACTACACTCAGTATACTGACTTCTCATGCTGAAATATGAATGGGTTTTATTCTAATCATCTCGTTGCTCTCGTAAGTTTTCGCTATTGTTTATTTGTCTACTGCCTGCTAACTTAAAGATCCACTAATAATCTAACTCTCCTGGTTCAGATGGCAACGCAACATAATTCAAACATTCATGTATTGGCAGGTATGATTCTCGGCTATTCTGACTAATACAAGTTAAAATGTTGAGGACAGCTAAGAACATTCATCTTGTTATTGAAATGAAATAAATTAATTGTGACATCTGTTCTTATTGTGGGTTTGTTGTGCCTGCCAATCCATTGCTACCTCCATTTCTTGACCAGTGTATCTTGGTAAGTAGTTAACATTCTTCTTTCCTTCATATGTTCATGGTTGCGATCAATGTGGAATAATAGTGTATAGTGTTGGTTCTGTTGGATGATGGATCAGGTGGATATGATAAGGAAGAAAAGGCAGCAAGGGCATATGATTTAGCAGCACTCAAATACTGGGGTCCTACAACTCATATTAACTTCTCTGTAAGTTTGCCACTCTCTCAAATGGACAAATTTTCATTTGCTCAAGGTGTGAGACAGCTTCATTTGCTAATGTTAATTTTGTGTGTTTGAATTAATTAACTCTTTAATATTAATTGATCATCAGCTTGCTTGTTATGAAAAAGAACTGGAAGAGATGCAAAACATGACTAGACAGGAATTTATAGCAAACTTAAGAAGGTAAGATACGTTATCACGTTTTCTTAAGAGCTAGCTTTTGTATTTGATAATATAGTTAATCTAATTTGTTGATTTCAATTTAAATGAAATGAAATAAATCATCGGTGTCACCTATAAGGATGGTGTCATCCTGGGCACTGATTCCAGAACCAGCACAGGTGACTTTGATTACACCCTATTCTGATTCTCTGCCATCAGATTTATACAGTTGCAGATGTTCTGATTCTAACATGCCTATTTTTTACCAATTTGTCGCAAGATTTGATTTTTATTTTGTTCACATTGTCAGGTCCCAAAGAAAATCTGGTGCATTATATAAGGGTGTACTAGATCATGAAGAGCTCATCATTTTAGTGCCGAATCTTCTCATACTTCATCATCAAAACCAGGGATGGCTGCTTTATTTCAAGAATAAAGCTCTATTAAAAGAGATTTGAATGTCCATATTTCCGTCTTCAATCTTACCTCAGATGATTACATTGTTGTTGGCGTGACAAAATTATGAAACAGTGATATTTGATGAAACGGAAGTTTATTGTTAAAATGGTTTTTCTTCTTGTACATCTCTGCTAGTTTTCAGGTTCCTACGCATTGCCTTTAATAATATTTGTACATTATTCATATTTTAACAAGCTTTCTCCATGTAGAAACTCCATTGTTAGTTTCCTTTCAAATTTTTTTTGTTTTTTTGACAAAGTAAGTTTTGTTGTCAGGATGGTAGAAACTCCAATATTGGATACTTGTCCTTTCAAATAAAATCTGATTAAGCCAAACTAAAGTGCAAGTTATCAATATACTGATTATGTTAGTGGAACTGGAATTTGCAAATCCGGCAAAGTCATTTGATAGCAAAAAAAAAAAAAAAAAAAAAAAAAAATTAAAAAAAAAAAAAAATAATTTATAAAAAAAAAAAAAAAAAAAAATTTGCCACGGTTTTAAACCGTGGCTAACTATTGCAACGGCTAAAAACCGTGGCTACCTTGCCACGGCTTAAAACCGTGGCTAGGGTTAGCCACGGCTTAAAACCGTTGCTATTTAATTAGACACGGTTTTTAACCGTTGCTAATTTCTACACCTTGTCACGGTTTAAAACCGTTGCTATTTTTGACACGGCTAAAAACCGTTGCTATTCTTCTTGCAACGGTTTATAACCGTTGCTAATTTCTGCAAATAACGCCCCCCCTTCAACCAGAAAACCGTTGCTACAATGTTTAGCAACGGTTTTTAGCCGTGACAAAAATTTTTGCGACGCCCCTGTAGTCCACGGCTCTTAGCCGTGGCAATGTCTTATGCCCACGGTATAAAACCGTGGCTAATGGGGGTTTTTGGTGTAGTGATTATCTGCTGAGAGATGGGATCATATAATCTATATGCCTTCGACTCCTCACTGACACCGAGTAAAACACATCTCACACTCTTGTCATCAAGCTTAGTCCTTTTACTATCAGGAATATGAACATGTGATATGCAGCCAAACACCCTGAAGTGATCAACTAATGGTTTAGATCCGCTCTAAGCTTCTTCCGGAGTCATGTTTTTTACTGCCAGAGTAGGACTTCTATTCAGAACATAGACAACCCAATTGACTACTTCAGGCCAGAAAGTTTTTGGAATATTTCTTCCCGAAAGCATGCTTCGAACCATATTCATAATGGTTTGATTTTTTCTCTCGACAATACCATTATGCTGTGGAGTATATGCAGCTGTCAGTTGTCTACGTATGCCATTTTCCCTACAAAAATCTCTGAACTCATGTGATGTGAATTCACCTCCACGGTCAGTGCGAAGACATTTTATATATGAGCCAGTTTCTTTCTCAACACGACTCTTATAGTTCTTGAAAGTGATGAAAGCTTCTGACTTCTCTATTAAGAAATATACCCAAGTTTTGCGGCTAAAATCATCAATGAAAGTGATCAGGTACCTTTTCTTGCTATTTGAAGTGGGAGTGACAGGTCGATCCACAGGTGTTGGAATGCACTAGTTCAAGAATTTTAGAAGCCCTCCATGTGCGCGCTTTTGGAAATGGGTCTCTACGCTGTTTTCCTACCAAACAATCTTCACACAACTGTGAAAGAGCTTGAAATTGTGGCAGTCCATTTACCATTCATTTTTGTTGAAGAGTTTTCAAGCCATTGAAGCTTAAATGTCCATATCTAAAGTGCCAAAGCCGAGCTTGATCCCCTGTAAGAGAAGAAAAACATGTTTCTTCTTTTAGATGTTTCTGAGTTGGCAAGATGAACATTATGTTTGAGGACATTGTAGTCACCATGATTAATCCTCTTTCAAGATGATAAATCTTACATTTCCCATGTTGTATGAGAATTGTAAGCCCCTTCTCTTTTAACTGTCCCACACTTAGCAAATTGTTTTTCAATCTTGGAACATAAAACACCTCAGTGGTGACCTGCACAATTCCATTCACCAGCATTCTGACATTTCCTTTTCCTATAACAGCCATGCTCAAATTGTCTCCCAACTTTACAGAAGTATTGAAACTTTCATCAAGTATGGAGAAAAGTTCCTTCTTGCCACACATATGGTTGTTGCAGCCTGAATCAAGAAACCATAACTCCTCTTTACTAGTTTGCTTGACATCTACATATGCCATTAACAACATTTCTTCACTTGTTTCTGCGTAGTGTGCCTCCGTCTCTTTCTCCTTGTTTGGGCATTCAAACTGAAGATGTCCAAGCTTATGGTAATTGTAGCACTCAATGGTAGACTTGTCAAAGCTTTGACGACCTCTACCTCTAAATCCGCCGCAACCTCGTCCTATTTCTCTTCATTGATCTGCATAAGTAACCTTTAATGCTTGTTCTTCCACCATTCATACATTTTTCATGAACTAGAAGACTTCTTTGTAGGACATCAATGGATAAAGTGTCTAGATCATTAGACTCCTCAATAGAACACACAACATAGTCGAATTTCTGAGTCATAGATCTCAGAATCTTCTCAATGATCACAATATCCTCCATTTTCTCACCATGAACCCTCATCTTGTTGGCTATAGTAAGGGTTCGAGCAAAGTACTCATTCACAAATTCCCCTACCTTCATGTTAAGCACCTCAGATTCCTTTTGAAGAGCTTGTCGTTGTGCATGCAGCACTCGTGCCGTCCCTTGGTATTTCTGTTTCAAGGAGTCCCAAATGCTCTTGGCTGTATTCTTGTTCAGAATGGTCTTCTGGACTGATCGATCATTTGCTTGGAAGAGATAATTCTTAGTCTTCAAATCCTTTAGTTTTGCATCATCAATCACCTTCTTTTGCTCTTCAGTGAGTTTTGCCACTCCTTCTGCTGTAGGGATCCCTTCCTCTATCAAACTCCAATATTCCTTCGAAAGCAGAAAATTCTCCATGAGCATACACCAGTGATCATAGTGTCCATCAAGCTTTGAAATTGATGGTTGCATAAAGTTACTTTCAGTTGCCATCTGCACGTCTACACGCTTGGAAGACTGTTGCTTCTCAAGTTTCAATCAGGCCCAGTGATGGTGCTATGATACCACAATGTTAAAAGACTTGTATATTGAAAGGAAGAAATCTCTTATTGATTGAACAAACACTTACTGGCTTATAAATAGCCTTACAAAGGTAACAAAAAGTTGCCCACGCATATCAATCCTAAAGACGTGGTCAATGACTAAGGAATAGATCAAACTAAGTAGAACATCCCTTATCAATAGGGGATAAAAGCATATCAGTAACAAACCAAGCAAATCAGTAACAAACTACCTAAAGCAACTAAAAAACATTAACAACTTTAACACTATGTTGATTTGGTTCAGAAAAATGTTGAAAAAGCTCTCGGTCCATATGTTTTATCAAGATTGGAGTCTGATACAGCGGAAAAAATCAATGGATTTCCGGTGGACCTTTTTTTTCTAAATCAAGTATGAGGGTGATTGCATAGTTCCACGATAATTCTCTCTTGACTGGCGCCTAAATCTTAAGTCCTAAAATCAAAAGTGCAATCCATATTTATGACTTTACTCTTTAGGCCAATCAGTCTTATCTCATGAGTAAGATTTTTTCTATGATTGTAGTGAGATTAAAAGTAATCGTTGTTGCATCTCACAAGGGAATCTTATTTCCCAGTCTCCCTTATGTCTACTACAATCCGTTAGAAGAACTTTTAGAGCTTTTGTATGGAGTTATTCGAGCTCTGTCAATGGATGATCAGAAAAGTAAAGAATTTTAATTACTTTCGAAACGAATATGGAGTTTCCTCCAAGAAGAAGGTGATTTTTGAAGAAAATTAATGTTGCAAAAAACAAAGTCTATGACTTGTCAATATAGTGGTATACTAATCCAGTAGCCTCTACATTATGGTTACTCTATGCATAGAGGGCGACAGTGAATTTCAAACATTTCATGTCTCACAAGAATGTCTACCATAAGGATATCATTTGAGCGAGTAGCAGGTATGCTTCAGCCATGGAGAATTCTTGAGTCTATTGGTGAAGAAGTTTTGGTTTTCATACCAACATCAAGCTGCTTTACCTCTGTAGGTTCCCTGCAGAACATATGGCATAAACAAGTAGCCAAATTCATGCCCAAAATAATCCACAACCCTACTACACTGAGCACTGGTGCAAATCTTAGTGCAGTAGTCAAACTAAGGGACAACGATATCACCAATATTGCACCGTTGATGATCTCCCGAACTAGCTCCTCATGTCGAGGTACTCTGCAGAGTTTTCAGGCACCCAAACAATGACATGACGCTAAAATACATGAAAAGAATGTAATAAATTAAGTCATAGTCCTTATGACGGATGGCTCGAATAAGGCCAAAGACACACTACACCAAATGAGTAGTTTTGTAACTATCCCAAACAATATCATTTTTGTGATGTAACAGGTCACTAAAAAATTTCAAGTCAAAATTAAGTTCAGGCATAATTTTGAAAAACAGTTTCACAATAAATAAAGTGATACAATCAAGGATTGTGATTTCGATTTTCAAATTAATTTCATTTCCTCGATTTTAAGAAATATTTCGGTATGCAGAGAAAAAAAAACGTAAAAATTTTGAGGATACATTATATATATATATATATATTGAATTTCGAGAATATTTGAAATATGTGAAAAAATAAGAGATAATTAAAAAATGTATTAAACACATTAAATGAAAGCCTAAATACCAAGAAATGAAATAAATATGAAATCCATATATAAATAAAAAATTAGGGAGTGGTTTCAAAAATTTATATACAAGTAGAAGAAATGATAATTAGAAAATTAAGGGTTAATTTCAAAAATCAATAAATAATTAGAAGAAATGAAAAAAAAAAGTTTATGAAAAAACTCTGAAATTTTTCAAAAAAAAAAAGACCTCGAAAAACTCTCATTTTTGGTAGCTGGTTTTTTTTTTTAATGAATAATGAAAGTTACGAAAAAATCCCAAAATTTACGAAAAAACCTCAAATTTTCAAAAAAACAAAATTTTTAGTAAAATTTCACAAAATCTCATTCTTTGGATACAATAAATTAGATCACCGTGAATAGTATCACTTACAGCACCATATTTAGTATCACTTACAACACCATATTATTCATGGTGATCCAATTATTGTCTCACTTCATTTATGAAATTATTTGGTGAATTGTTATAGCACAACATAGATACTTTATTTTTTGGTTTTTACAAATATGTCAATTTGGTCTAATCATTATGACATCTCAGGGTGGTTGTTTCTCTATGAATAGGTTGGGGTATGGTTGCTTCTGTGGGGTTGCATGCTTACCATCCATGAAAGCTTTTGAAATGAATTATTCCAATCTGCAGGATTGAAATAGGAGTCTGAGTTTGTGAAGCCTTGTTACTTGTCATGATCCAAATCTTTTTTTGTAGATAGTTTGCAGATCAGAAGATCACAGGGATATTTCCACGAGACTCACTCGGCTTTCAATTTCAAGTCAGTCTTTTGCATGATAAAGTTGTAGCCAGGAAACGTCAAGTAAGCTACACAAAAAAACTGATAGAACAACAAAGTCGTTTCAAGTCAATATAATTGATAATTAGAAAAAAGAAAAAAAGAAGTAGCTTTCCTGATGATTAATACTTGAATGGATCCACTGAGGAAGTGGGATGGGGGGCCAATGTTAGATTCCTTAGCAGGCAGTAGCCCTGGGCGACCCGTTTTCATTTTTTTTTTTTTAAGGTGATGCTGCCAGTGGGTATCGACAGATGTGGGGTATAAACCTCCTCACTTTGATTCTTTGTTCTTTGTACAGTCATCTTGCTGAGGTTATGCATACGGATGTAACCAATGGTGACCCTTCGTCCAAAAACCTGAGTTCCTCGGTAGAAAACATTTGACAGACAGATTTATTTTCAAATCATTCAGTGTGTTAGCTTTGCAATGGTTGTAGGGTGCTGAGAAGTCATGGGGCAGGTATCAATTCCATTTGAAGACCTCGTCTGTCCGGTGGCTGAACACATCACTTCTAATTTGTTATTTTCAGGTCCAATTCATATATCTTAACATTTGAAGGGAAACAAGAAGTTTCCAGGGATCCCTTCCTGAGATGAAGCTGCTGACAAGTGATAAGCCTCTTCTTAACACTTTGAAAATTGAAGTTCCTTGTGCTGTTTTGAAGCACAAATGATGATATACCTGTCTGGGTGGATATTCAGTTAACTCATTTTGACACTTTCTAACCTTTTCAAATTAAAAGATAAAACTCTAACAGTTCCTAAAAACACCACTAGATTCTAATGTCATGCAAACGCCACAACTAACCAACTAATAATACGCAGTACCATGGCTGTCCTGAAAACTTGGAAAGAATTGCACTGAAAGAAATAAACAGAACAAAATTCATTCCTGTGTGTTGTAAAGAACTTGCAACAGAAAATTTTGAAGCATGTGTCTGGTAGTTTGCAGGCTTCTGACGAATCTACCCTTAGCAATGGTAAAAACCCTGTCTGGTGCATACATTACTAAAAAGGAACATGATTTTGATTTTGAAGTCAAAACTTCTTGGTTTCCAGTGCATAAATTACTAAAAAAAACATGATTTTGATTTTGATGTCAAAACTTATTTGTTGCCAGTATCTTACACATATGCTTGTATGATTGAGTACAAAAAGGGCTAGTCTAATGCTCTGCAAAACTTCGCCATGATGCATAAATTCAAGAGGATTCTCAACTCAAAGATAAGAAAAAAAAACCGCTACTTACCTATTTAAGAAAACAACACTACAACATCACGTCATGAAATAGAAACTTAAGAGTTTTTTTTTATATTTGAAAACTTGATGCCTACAAATTATATTGAGCTGGTATTTATACATGAATTGTAGCATAAATAATATAAGGAAAAATACACGTGGGTTGTTGACTTCTGACACGCTGTGAGCGGCGCTTGGGTGGAGTTCCTGCATCATGGTGGCGGCAGCGCTTGACGGCTTGGTGCAGTTCCTGCATCAGTTCTCCCCTTCTAGAACACAACTCGTCCTCAAGTTGGAATAAGGCAACAGAGGTGGTCCATGGTACTCGTACAGATCTTGAACATTGAAGGTCTTCGAGATCTTATATGCGTCGGGAAGATCAATGACTTATGCATTATCATTAATCTTGTGAAGGATTTGAAATGGACCTATCTTCTTTTGTTTAAGCTTGTTGTATTCTCCAGCTAAAAGCCGTTCTTTGCGCAAATAGACCATCACAAGATCCCCTTCATGAAATGATTTGTGTCTCTTGTGTTTGTCAGCGGCAGCTTTGTACTTTGTGGCAAATTCTTTGAACTTCTTTTTGACTTCTCCATGAATGTTGGTTACCCTTTCAATCATATAGTCAGCAATGATGCTCATTCCTGGAAGCTTTGGTAAAAGAACCAAGTCTAGAGTATGTAACGGGGGCCTAATGTAGACAACTTCAAAAGGAGATTTACCACTTGAACGATTTGGCACGTTGTTGTAGGCGAATTCAGCATGTGGTAAAACATTTTCCCATTGCCTTGGATTTTCCTTAATCAAGCATCGCAACATATTTCCCAATGTACGATTTGTAACTTCCATCTGCCCATCGATTTGTGGATGACACGTGCTGCTATACTGTAATGATGTGTCTAGCCTTCTCCACAAGGTACGCCAAAAATGGCTGAGAAATTTGCTATCATGATCAGAAACTATGGTCTTTGGTAACCCATGTAGACGAACGACATTCTTGAAAGAATAATTGAGCAATATGGGTGGCATCTTAAGTCTTCTTGCATGGAATAAAATGGGCCATTTTGGAAAAACGATCAATTACAACAAAGAAAGAATCTGAACCTCTTTGTGTACGCGGCAATCCCAGGATGACATCCATTGATAAATCCTCCCAAGGGGCATTAGGAATTAGAAGTGGTGTGTAGAGTCCAGTATTTTGAGCTTGTCCTTTGGCAGTCTGGCATGTATAGCATCGTTTGACAAACTTTTCCACATCAAGCTTGAAATGCGGCCAGTAGTATCAAGCTTCTACCAGCGAAATGGTCTTATCTCATCCCATGTGTCCACTGAGCCCTCCACTATGTAGCTCTTGAATGATGTGCTCCCTAAGGGACCCTCGAGGAATACATAGATGATTTTCAAAAAATAGAATACCATCATGTATTCGGTGTTTTACAGTGGTTCCATTAGTGCACTTTTGCCATTCGTTCTTGAAGTCTTCATCCTCTTTGTACAAGTCCTTCAAATAATAAAACCCGATGATTTCACTTCGAACGGATGTCAAAAACATGACTCGGCAACTCAATGCATTTGCGACTTTGTTCAATTGTCCTGACTTGTGTTTGATTTAAATTTATTCGCAAAAATATGAGAACTCTTCTCCTTCCAAAGACAACACATAATGGTGAGGGCCCTTTTCCATAATCGGGAATTCTAAATGGCGAGGAAACCAGCGAGGGGGAGGGATGTCACCCTTCATCCCCCTAAAGATGTGTGCCTTCACGAATCTCGAGGGGGTGAGTGGTAACACTCCTCCCCCTCTTTGGTTTCCTCGACGCCTAGAAGGGTTCTTCCATAATTAATTCCCTAGTGACAAAAGACAAGCAATACTCTTATCCACCCCAAATTCAGCCATAAAATTTTCTAAATCCATGTTGCCACTTGACATTGTAAGAGTAAATGGTCAATGGACTCATCATCACTACTACACAGGCAACACTTACTATCATGAAACACAAATACATTCAGACGAGGATGAATTTGGTCGAGCCAAATGATTATATGGTTATTCCGTTATTAGAATGGAAGCATGGGAGGTATTGGCATTGGTCGTGTCAGTGAGGACGGAGAATTAGTCATTGACTTCAAAACCAACAGAATACCATTCCACAAGAGTCAGTCCCTATCATCAACAATGTCTTGCTCATCTAGTATGTTAAATAAGTCGGTGGCTGCATTTTCTTCCCAATCATTAAGACCCATGGTAAACAAGTTTCCATAAATGCAAAACCTAATTACTTACCGAGAAATATGCAACATTCGTTGCTTGAGAAATGCTATAGATCTGCCCAAACTTTTCTTTCAAAGGCATAATATCAGAACACCATATGTCATCCCAGAACACTATCTTTATATTCATTCCACACTACATCAAAGTATTGGAATGGAAACTGGTTGCACCATGCACGATACTATCTAAATCTATGATCCTCCTTGATTAACACATAAGAAACCCAGTCCCAGGTGATGAGATGTAGCTTAGGTTCCCCATAATCGTTTTGAGCTTCGATGCAACCATAGTAGGAACAAACAAGAGGGTTACTATGAATATTTGAATGCTAGCCCAGGTGGACTTAATAATGGTTATACGACCAGCCTTGGACAAAAAGCATTGTTTCCATGTTGCAAGTCTGAGCTCATTCTTTCAATCAAAACATCCCATACTGTCTTGCTATTTTATTTAAGCCCCTAAAGGCAATCCCAAGTATTTTTTACAGAGTTTCCCTTGCCTTCCAAAAGTTTAGTTGATATAAATAGTATTAGCAATAATACGGATTAATTTAGCAATATTAATATTTTGAATAAGTTGGCCTATTTAGTAAGAGTTCAAAATAGTAATTAGAGCATTATTAGTCAATTAGGGTCAAGTCAATTAGCTTATCAAATAAGTTGGACTTATTATGAATAAGGCAATGGTACTTGTTCATTGTGACTCAGTTGATAAAAAAAATAATTGATTTCTTAGTTATTTTCCTTTAGCTTTTTAACATTGTTATTTCGACTCTTGTTCGTTCGTTTATTTCGAGTATTGTTCGTTTATTTCAATTATTGTTTCGGTTTCTTCCTTAGTTCTATCAATTAATATCATAGCAGAAGCACTCCTTTAGTATGAAGCAGAAGAAAAACTTAGAAATGAAAGAGGAAGAAAGAATCAAGGTAGTTAAAGCCACTGAAAGATGGAAGAATTCAAAAAGTATCTTGGGGCGCAGAAACATAACAAAAGAGACTTTGCAAATAAGAAGAAAATATATTCAAAACAAAGATTGAGAAATCAATAGAAGTGTTACAGAAAACAATGGCGATAGCAATGAAGATGATGAAAAAGAGGACCAAGGAACTCATGTCCGGCAACAAAGAGACCAACGGACACCCACAAGGAGTATCGATTGACAACCACCAGTTGATCGCTCAACCACCAGTCAATCAGCTTCCCCTCTCATCCATTATCCTCAGCGCCCCCTCCGGCGTTTGTTCCTAACCAACGACACTCTCCCTCACCCCAGCTATCCCCTCTGTCACCACCACAAGCCCACACCACCCTTAATCTATGGGAGGAGGAAAATGGATCCAACAAATACTTTGTAGTTGCATAAAAGATAGATATATAAATTGGTGTATAAAGTTAAGGGGTAAAATTTAATTTCAAATGTAAAATTATATATTCAACAAAAAAAAAGGGTTATTTGCAATTTTTCCTATAAAAAAATAGCTAATTACAAGATACCTCCAACATAAATCACTATTGCAGTCTCCCCCAGGACTAGCAGTCAACATGCGTTGGTTGTCAAAAGGCTAACGTTGATTATCAAAATGTCCTTCAAACATTAACCCTCAGATGAGCGTCGAGATACAAACATGTATCTTGAGGAAAAATTAAAGGGTCAATTTTTTTCATGTGTTTCTAGAAAATCTTATGGATTAAATAAAAACTAGTCCTTGATATGTGAATTTATCTCGAGAAAATACTTAAAAAAACATTTTTCTTTCTCAAAGCAAACAAAATAAGTTGGGGTTGCTGATGGCTGGGTGGCGATGGTGGGAAAAAAATAAATTAAACAGAGAGGGAAAGAGACGAAGAGAAGAGGAGGCGGGGGCGGTTGTTGGTCTCGCAATATACAAATGAACGCGGCGAGGTCATTGGCATTGCAGATAACAAAGGGAGAGAGGAAGGGGTGGCGCGAGATGATGTCGAATCGGCAAATCAAAAAAAAAATTTTAAAATCAAAAGTCACCCCCCCCCCCAAATGGGCGAATCTACGTGTTAGGTAAGGGGGTCAATTGCCCCTCCTTATCTTTCTAAAAAATTTCATTAAGTTACTCCTATTTTTTACATTGCCCCCCTTTAAAATTTTATGTTGCCACTCTTTATGAAATCTTGACTTCTAACTCCACTAAAAATTAAAACAACATTTTTTTTTAAAACTCCACCCTCACCAATCCCATCTCTCTATTTTTTAATTCCCATCCTCTTTTTTTTTTTTTTTTTTAATCTCTTCCTCTCTCTCTCTTAATTCCTACTAACTCATTTTAATCCATTCACCCCCTACACATGCAGAGAGCAACAAAGAAACCAGAAGAGAGGTGTCATACATGGTGGGTTTGCTTCCCATGTGATTATATTCATAATAAAATTTTTAATTGGGTTGGGGACCAGGCGAGGAAATTTTACATTGTCATCATCATTGGTTTTCTTTTGTTTTGTTAAAAAAATAAAGAAAAGAAAGAATTTGGATTATCTTACCTCAAGCTCAGCTAGCGTGTGGTGCTAAGAGTGATAAAAGATTAGTTAACACATTAGATTAATTTGGGGGGTTGGGATCTAATCTGCTTTGTTTTCTTTCTGATATTTCAAAATTAAAAGTAATCATTTGGGTTTGGGGCGGTTGGAAAAACACAATGGTTGTAGGTCGATTCAGCTAAGATGTTGTTTGTCTGCTTCACCTGAGCTAGCCCGAAAAGAGAAAACTCTCTCTCTATATATTCACATATATTTCCCTTCCGAGAAGACAAACAAGAATAATAAGACAAAAGAGAATGGGTTGATTGTGTAAGTGTTATCCTCGGAGGCTCTGACTCAGGAGTGAGTTTCAAATAAGAAGAGACAGATGGACATATAAAGCAGGAGGAGAAGATGAAGGAGGATTCCAAAAATAAAATTGTTGTCCGACAAATTCACTTGATTCCATCCAGTCAAGCTACTGCTGCTACTACTCCTTGGACTTGGATCATACCGTCCTACTACCTCAAAGCCAGAAAGAAAGCCAGAAGTCTGCTCCTCACCAACTCTCATCTTATACCACCTTGCCTGCTTCTGTTTTCTTGAAGTAAAAAATGGAAGCTCTTAATTAGCTCGCTACAATTGAATTAATCATGCCATGTATATTGTTTGTATGGTTGAATTAATCATCATTTTTTTCGCGATCACGCCATGTCACCCTGATTGCAAAATATGGTTGTAAAAACCCAGTTTCTTAGTATTTTCGTAAATAGTTATGTACTACAAATATTAGCTTAGGTAATGCCACTTAGATAGCGCTTTTTTAAAGAGCTATTCAAGTGGGCACTAGGATAGCGCTTATTTGTCTTTAAAAAAAAAGCAAAAAAAAAAAAAAAACACTACAATAGCGCTTTTAATTTTTTTTTTCAGTTAAGCGCTATCTTAGTTATGTCTTAGATAGCGCTTTAAAAAACGCTATGGGAAAAAACGTTACCAAAACTACTATAGCGCTTTTAAAGTGCTTGCATAGCGCTTCGAAAGCGCTATGCTACTTCCATGTAGGATAGCGCTTCGAAAGCGCTATGCTATTTCCATGTAGGATAGCATTTCATATTCATATCACTACATTTAGGATAGCGCTTCAAACCCTAACCCCCTAAATTTCGTTCTCTTCTCTGCTAAACTGCCTCAGAGCTGCATCTCTCTCCTTAGCAGCAGAAATAGAATTAGAGGAACGAACAACAACTTAGAAACCCTAATATCTTCCCCAACCCTAATTTTATCATTCCAATGCCTTCAATCCCAATCATTGATTCAATGATCTTCGAAGAGCAACCCAAAGGCAAGAAGAAATCTTCGAAAGACAAGAAGCAGACAAGCGACGCTGCCGCCATGGAGATAACAACATCGACGGACAAGAAGAAGAGCCCCAAAGTGGAGGAACCAAGCAGCGATGACTCTGCGCAGCTGAAGAAGTCGAAGAAGAAGAAGAAGAAGAAGAAGAAGAAGAGGAGCGCTGAGGAGACTGAGACTGAGACTGAGTTGGTGGGGGAGTCTGTCAAGAAGCAGAAATTGCTGGAGAATGGAGAGGTGGTTGCTGCTCCTGCTGTAAAAGAGGATCCGAATGAGACTTCGAGGTTTAGGATTTCTAAGCCTTTGAGGGAAAAGTTGAAGGCTAATGGGATTGAGGCTTTGTTCCACTGGTTAAGAGCTGCTTGGCTGGTTTTAACAATTCAATTATATCATATGGACAGGTAGAGATCAGATTTGTGTGTTTTTTTTTTTTGTAAAAGTTTGCTAGACCTTTTAGTTGATTTTTTAAGTAGATTGACAAGGCTTGCAATTGTTTGATTAAATTTCTGAAAGACGGGAAGTGGGAAGACTTACACGATGTGGGGTCCTCCGAGCGCAATGGTTGAAGGTCACTTACCTAGTAGCAATCAAGGCATTGTTCCACGCATCTTCCAGATGCTATTTTCTTAGTTTCAGAAGGTGGGGTTTGTTTTATACATTTTATTTGCTAGAGAAAACATTGAATTTTGAAATGTGTACTGATTTGTTGTTATGATTGGTTGTTAGGAGAAAGAGAACTCGGAAGAGAAACAGATGAATTATCAGTGTAGATGTTCTTTCCTAGAGATATATAATGAGAAAATTGGTGATTTGCTCGATCCCACTCAACGAAACCTTGAGGTAGAGATCTTTCTATGTCTACTCTTCATTAAATCAGACTCATTTGGTCTGGGCTTTCTATGTTTAGTGTAACTAAAGGGCATTTTTCACTTTCTCCAGATAAGAGATGATTCCAAGAATGGTTTTTATGTTGAAAATCTGAGTGAAGAATGTGTTAGTAGCTACGACGATGTAACACAAATTCTAATCAAGGTAAGTAAGAATTGGTCTATATTTTTCTGATTATAGTGTAAATATGACATTGGTATTGGTGTATATTGTTTGATCCTCATGTCTAAAAGATCATTTTAAATATGTTGTGCAAAATATGTCTTTCCTACAAGGTCTTTCTGTGGTTTCAGTGTGGTACTGTGGTTGAATCAAATTTAACTTTCATAATGTAGGGGCTTTCAAATAGTCTGTATATGCAATTGGGCATCAAAGTCTAGTTTCAAAGAGATGTCTTTTTCCAGATCTTGTAAATTGGGCATTTGAATATGTGAAGTCTTATATGCTTTGTTGTCGGCCTTGTTTGGCTAGGGCAAGTTATTTGGTGCATGATCCCACATGACACCAATGTAATGAACTCTGGTTGATTGGCTGTGTTTGTAATTTACCATGAACATATTTGATCCATCAAATTTTGATTTTTACTAACTGTTCTCAGTATCTTTATTGATACAGGTACCATGCTTTTTGTGTGGGATTTGATCCAGAAAGCACATTGGAGAATTCATGGTTATGCCCGAGGTAACTTAGATGAAAATAAAATGACTTCCGTTAGTTGGAGACCTTTTGTTCTGTAAAATCACGAGTTCCATCTCATTGGAACTTCAATGCTGGCAGCTTCTTATGTATGTTAAACTAAATGCGGTTTCCCGCTGTATATGCTAGAGTGAAATGAAATAGTAGTTGATTGAGTAAACATGGAATCTTCTAGAAAATTTAATTTCATGTTTTCGTCCTTTATATGTCGTCGTATATCTGGTGTTTGCTTGGGAGGATCAGTATCTCCTTGCCTGGAGATTTTGTAGAAAAAGATCATTTCATCGAGATGATTACTGTCAATTGGTTAGGGACACAGGGAACTCGAAAGGTTATGGTTTCTGCGTGTATCAGGTTTGTAACTATGGCAATCAGGGTTAGTCCCCTGTTCCAGTATTTTGATTTATTTAAATCATTTAAGAATAACATTACTAATTTCTTTTTTAATTATCTACTCGCTTTTATTTTTGCACTTGAGCATCATTTTGGTTATTTGTTCATAGTGCAATCGGTAGTCTTGTTTATTTTCACATGTTCTATAATCGTTTTGCAAGAAGTCAATGATGTGTTCTATAAATTAAGGTTACACACATATATATAAACATCTCTAAGCCTCTAATACATGTTATATTTTATGGTAAACAAAAATACGGTGTTTTATATGTAATGATGTTTATACCATCCCATTTTTAGTTATAAATATGCCAATGGTTCCCTGATGATATATGTTGGCAACACAGAGAAGATAACAGACCACAGTAATGGCGATGTTGCAGTTGATTCCTATCATCTTTATAAGGTTAATACTTTTAACATCTCTTTCTGTTATTGTTTCTCTGTATTGGTTATTTGTGTTATCTGAATGTGGACTTTTTATTTACATGTTTTTAATTTTGTTTTTCCCCATTCAGGAAGATGTCAAGATCATGAAAAAAATGAACATGGATACATATCGGTTCTCCATTTCTTGGTCAAGACTTATACCAAGTGAGCATGTTTCCAACCCTACTTTTCAAGTCATGTGGATAAGTTGGTTATTCAATAAAATACATTTGTTCACTTTCTTTGTCCATTTCACGATAATATATATCTATTAATTGAAAATATATTTTTCATATGCACTCGGCATATGATGAATAACCAAACTTCCCATGTCTTTACTCTTTACAGAAACTTATAAGTGTGGATGTGAGAATTTATTTACGTAAAGAAAGTAACTTTTTGTGGTGACATTTATGACCAAGAGGCCCTTTCTACACCTCAATCTATTTTTAGGAACTTTTATCCTGGTAACATACATTTTCTACAAAACTATCAAAATAAAACCCTGCAATAATAGTTTTTTAACTGGGTCTTGATAACTTCTTGTGTTAGATGGGAAGAGAAAGGACGGAGTGAATCAAGAAGGCATCAATTATTACAACAACCTCATCAACGAGCTCCTATCCAAAGGTCGTCATTCTGATAAAATGCCACCTCTTCCATTTTTTCTCTGTTTTCTTCACTGCTATAATGTGCATTCCATCCATCTTATGCTTTTGTAAGCTTCCAGGTGTGCAGCCTTATGTGACTTTCTACCACTGGGACTGTCCACAACTCGTGAATTATTTCGTGCAGAGATCTCAGAAAGGACACGTTGGAATAACATTAGTTGGCCCATTGGATGGTTCCTCTCTCTGAATCCAAGGCAGACAAGGATGCTGCTCATCGAGCCCTCGACTTTATGTTTGGATGGTAAGATTTTTTTTTTTTTTTTTTTACTGGGACATCAATATCACACATACTATAAATTTCAAAATATCCTTTTTTCCCTCTCTTTTTGATAAACATCCTATCAATCCTTTGGTTATTATGAAAGAACACAGCGCAACAAGCGCGCACACACCATAGTATTTTCAAGGTCATAGTACAATCATGTA
This sequence comes from Berberis thunbergii, assembly GCA_003290165.1. NCBI lineage: Eukaryota > Viridiplantae > Streptophyta > Magnoliopsida > Ranunculales > Berberidaceae > Berberis > Berberis thunbergii. Next base: position 17,194 of record QNQO01007336.1, on the reverse strand, counting down.
TTTTTTAAATAGGTTTATGGATCCACTAGTGAATGGGGACTACCCAAAGAGCATGATATCACTTGTGGGGAATCGACTACCCAGATTCTCTAAAGAGCAATCCAAATTGGTCAAAGGTTCATTCGACTTCATTGGATTAAACTACTACACTGCAAACTATGCATCTCATGCTCCTCCTTCTAATAACCCACCGAGTTATCAAGTTGATTCTCGTGCTAAACTCACTAGTAAGTTCTGCGATTCAACTTTACTTGACTGATTATTCTAGCTTACAATTGAAAAACTAATGTTTATAAACACTTCCCTTTCTTTTACAGCTGAGAAGAATGGAATCCCAATTGGTGCTCAGGTACTTCTGAATAAAATCTCAACAAGACTTTCATCAAGTGATTTCTGGATTTCAAAGCCAGTTCCCTAGACTAGTTATAAAGGACAAGGACTACTTTACTCTGAGTTTTTACCTATGTCCTGATATATCTTGTTTTGCAGGGAATTGAACTCTGAAATTTGTTGTCCTGAGTTTTTACCTATGTCCTGAAGTTGCACGAGCATTTATTGTGTCATGGTATTGACAATACATATAAGGTTCTCATTCCCCCTGTTCTATACTAAATTCTGTATAGGACACTAAATGTGTCTTGAATTGCAGGATGAATTGGAAGCTGAGCTTGAGGAATTGGAAGGTGCGGAGTTGGAAGAACAACTTCTCCAGCCTGCTACAACTGCCCCTGCAGCTCCCATACATGTTCCAGCAGGAAGACAGCCAACTCGACCTGCTCCTCGAAAGAACACTGCTGAGGAAGACGAGTTGGCTGCATTACAAGCAGAGATGGCACTCTGAGCTGGTAGGTTACCAGTTGTTACTCTGTCTCTTCAACTTTTTCTGTTTCTTACTGTCCCCTTCTTATGAACTACTTTCAAGTTTTTCAAATAGAAAATTGTGAGAACTTCTCTATACTAGCTCAGAATTTGTGAAAGGTGCTTAAAAAGGCTTAAATTATTTGTCTTTTCAGCTGGGCTTTGACATTTTGTGGTCCTTGTGGATATTAAGTTGAAGTATTGATATGTATGATATAGTGCACATGTTTCTTGTGCATTCTGTTTCAGAATTTGGATAACGCTTTTGCTGAAATAAATGTACCTCCTCGTTCTCCCCCAGTGGTCATTGACAATGCCTCTGTCTCCTTGGCTGATAAATGTGGCAAAAATTGGTAAAGGGTTTGTTGCAGCTGGTGAAATATGTCACTTCACAACTATCAGAGGGGTTGTCAGTAGACTACTTGGCAACATTTTTTTTTTCTGAAGTTTTTTACATGTTATAAACTATTGTGCTAACCCAGAATCTCCTAATTAGAAGCTCATAATGCTAGTGACCTACAATAAGGTTAGTATTGTTTCGCTTACTAGCTGAATGTTGAAGCTTGATAATTACACTCATATAGAATTGACACCGTCTGATGATATTGCAGGTATGAGAGCACCTGTCCGGCCTCCTCCTGGCCATCCTTCTCAATGTAGTTCTCAAATGTTTTCACAATCTTCATCATCTTCTTGTGATTAATCTTGTCCTTGTGCATTCTGTTTCTGCAGGCCATTGATAGGCTTCCTTTAGTTCCCGGAGTTTTTGAGCTCGTTGGAATTGGTTATTCTGGGGTAAGTTCCACACCTATTACTGCTACTATATATATATATTAGTTGAGAAGGCTGCTATCAAGAAATATAGTTGGACCTTTAGTCATTTACATTTATCTTACTGATACAAAACCCTTTGTGTTTGGCAGTGGTTTGCATATATATAGTAGCAGTAATAGGTGTGTTCTTGTATTTCAGGTTAAGATTTATATACCGACTTAGTGTGTGTGTGTGTGTGTTGTTATACTTATACAATGCCATGATGCAATTTCAGGTTATGCGAGGATACAATTTGAAGTGGCGGTAGAATCTGAGAAACATTCAGCGGTGCCGCAATGTACAGATGAAGTTAGGACTGTAGGAGAAGCTGTTGGCCATTTCATTTCGTGGCCAAAAAAGTTGGTGTATATATATGATAGCATATTAACAATTTTGTATGAATGCTTAAATTATATTTTGAATGAATGAGAAATAGTTAGTTATCATGTTGTGTCTTTATTGATTGATTGAACGTTGTCATTATTATATTAAATATTATATTTAGCCCAGAAAATCGGTATCGAAAAATAGAAAAAACAAATCAAATAACTTAGATAGCGCTCAAATTAGCGCTATCTAAGTTTAACATATATACTACAATAGCGCTTCTTTAAGCGCTATCTAAGAACAATCTAATTACTTCCATAGCGCTTATTTACGCGCTATCTTAGCAGATAAACAAATCTAATTTAAAAAAATTATTTAAATTAAATAGCGCTTAACAAAGCGCTATTCAAGCTAATTTAAAAAAAATTAGCGCTTACATAGCGCTTTTGAAGGCGCTATTGAAGTTAATTAAAAAAAAAACGCTTAGATAGCGCTATCTAAGCGAAGCGCTATTCAAGTACTTGCCTTGCATAGCGCTTTTTTGAGCGCTATCTAAGCCTATTTTTAAGCGCTATGCAAGCCTATTTTTGTAGTAGTGTTAGTTGTCCGATCGTTAGTTCTTCAAGACTGTGGAGAGCTCAACCCTTGGTGAGTGTATCTAGTGTGATCAATGGAAGGGTATACTCTAATTCAGTAATTTGGGTGATGTGGAAGGAGAGAAATCCGTGAATATTCGAGGTCAAAGAAGGTCGGGGCATCAATTTCCTACAGCCATCAAAGCATTAGTAGGAAGTAGGGCTGGGCAAGTACGAGTAACCGGCCCAAAAGCTAAAAATTGAAAATCGGCCCGAACAATTCGGGCCAGTGTTTACGAGACCCGAAACCGAACCGAGTTGACCAGGTAACCGAGGTCCCGGTTAACCAAATTACGGACCGGTCTCGGTCCTAAAAGCAACATTTAGACAATAATTGAAACCCAAATCCTTCTACAGTAACCCACATACATACAGTAAAAAAATACTTCATTCATCGTATGTACAAAAAAAAACCATACAACAAATTACAAAAAAAAAAAAAAAAAAAAAAAAAAATCTCAGATCCAATATCTGATCTGAGATCAAATCAGATCTGAGAAGATCTCGTTAGATCTGAGAAGATCTAAGAGGCACCTGATTTGTTCGATCTGAGAGGCACCTGATTCGTTCAATCTGAGAGGCACCTGATTCGGTCGATCTCATTCGATCTGAGAAGATCTGAGAGGCGTCGGTCGATCTCGTTCGATCTGAGGTCTTCGTCTTCTTCTTCTGTCTCTGGTCTGCTTCTTCTCTACTCAGACTGAAAGACTTAGATTAGAGTCAGGGCGTCCAGTGAGGCGTTATTCTTCTTCTTCTTCTTCTTCTGTCTCTGGTCTGCTTCTTATTTTTCTGTCTCTGGTTGATCTCGTTCCTAAACACTGAAGGCGTTCTCTACTAAGGTTTTCCATTTCACCATAGCTTCAGAGTTTGTTGATATGTTTGTGGGAGTCGGGGCGTCCAGTGAGAGACTTATTTGAGAAGGCCAAGTTGAAGGCGCCTTGCATTGTGTTTATTGATGAAATTGATAAGAAGACTGAGGAAGTGAAGAAAACAGGGGAGAGGGCCTTTTGAGGTTTTTTATTCATATCGGGCCGACCCGGTTATCCGACGGGCTTCAGAATTGGAAACCGAGGCCCGGACCATAAACTTCGGGCCAGGCTGGGCTTTTACAACCGAAATTTTTTTAATTAATTAAAACCGATCCGAATCGACCCGATTGGTTCGGTCCGAGTTTTCGGTCCTAAATGCCCACCCCTAGTAGGAAGTATGGTTCTGGGGCGTCTCCTTAACGCAGTTGTTGTGTACATCCGCCATTTTCACTCAATACCACTACCAAAACTCTTCTTTTTTTTTGCTAGATACCACCACCAAATAAATAGCAAAAAAATCAACCATTTGTGCTCAATTTGGAACGAGAATAGAAGAAAAACTTGCCTGAAAACAAACAAAATCGTTCGGGATCTTCAAGTCATCGTTCCCTCTTGGTTTCATCGACCCAAGTCAACCATTCTCCATCTCTCTCTTCTCCATTTTGAAGTGTTTCGGATTAGTTTTGCAAATTTGAGGACTAATAGATGGAAATGGAGGAGTGGAAAAGGAGGTGGTGGGTTTGCAAATGAGGATGATGGAGTTGGTTTTTCAAGCTAATTACTGAGTGGGAAATGGTGAATGCACATAGGATCTTCCACCCTTAAACGAGAATTTGTTACATGATTTTATGGTCTAATGTCCAAGTAAGCTAAACCTGGTAGGGATCCTGCTCTCTCTCTCTTGTTAGTTTTTCGCTTGCATGTTCATTCATATAATATTTGCTAGGTGTTTTGCTGATCAAAACAACAAAAGAAAGAAAGAGCCTGACAAAGCGAATAAATAGAAGAATCATAAATCTATACCAATTAAATGAAAAAAAAAATCATAGCTGAATACCTGGTGAGTCGAATCCATTACTCCCCCTTGCTCAATCTCTCTAAGTAGAACAAAAGCAGCTTCCTCACCAATGTCTTCAGGAGGCATCACTTCTTTCTTTTCATCACCCTCACTGTCTTCAGCATCCTCCCTCTGTCCATAACAAATTGCAGTGTCAGTGGAGATAAAGCAGCCCAAAGTGGTTTCAGAAACCATTGAAATGGCATAGCCAGGTGACCTGCAAAAGGATTGGCGAATTCAAGAACCCATGATTTGTAGATGTAGTTGTCATTGCAAAAATGCACTTTCCCGCTTGTAGACCAAATTAATGGTCAATAGATACATGAACATCAGGAAGTAAGCGATTGAATATTCCACGTGCAACATGAATCATAGTGTGTTCAAATTGAGAAGAAACTCTAGTAGAGAAAGTTACTCCTCTGATTCTCTTAATCATTACAACAAATATGTGTTTAGAGGACTTAAATTTACTGACTTGCTTAATATGTACGACCTCGTAATTTATTTTGATTACATATATATATAAATTGCACGGCATATATAATAATTTTGGAAAAATTACGACATGCTTTTAAATCACGACATCTAAATGAGTCATGAGAAGTTCTTATTTCCCCCATTTTTTGGCTAAGATATAACTAACTTAAAATACCAAATGATCCACGAAACCCAAAAAAAATTCCCGCCCTTCACGCAATGGAACCTCTCCATCACTTCCACATCGCCAACCTAAGCCTAATGTACCCATATTCATAAGCAAAAAGATGAGAGAAGAAGAAAGGAAAAGAAAAGAAGAGAGCAACCACGTCTTTTTGCTCAGGAGAAGAAAACGGAAAATAAGTTGCGATCTGATCTTTTTAGGCGTGTTATTTCTTCTTCTGGTCTTTTCATTTTCTGTATAAGCTGGATCAAATTTTCTAGTTATTTCATTATTCTAGATTGAAGATCTTAGCATCTTCCTAAACTCGATTTTCAGCTTAAGTCTATATTGATTGATGATTTGCAGTATCTCCCTAAACTTAAATTTTAGGTTTTTCACAGATCTTTGCAAGCCCTAAAATCTGAGTACATAAGAAATGGTTGCTTCCTGGTGAATACATTATATATAGAAGGGGCTCGAGTGTTTGAACATAGGCCTATGTATAATAGTCAGTCAAAACAGTGATTACACCAAAGCGGCAGGAGAATGAAGTCACCCAAAGATATGGCCGGAGCTTGAAAACACAAGTCTTTGTGTATAATTGACCATCATATAGTGTGTGGCTCCGTTTGTCCATACCTACATGGAGACTCCAATCTATCCTCTCTTTTTTCAGAAAGTTTAAAATAGAACATAGATGAAAATAAACTAAAATTATGATGAAAATGAATAGGGAAAGGGAACATTGAGCTCTGCTCTGAGGCAAATTGAAGGGTAATACTGGAATTTTTTTTCAATTGAATCCTTTCAATCTTAACCGTTCCAAGAGTTTGGGAGACAATATCCACCGTTGAAAAATAAAAACCTAGAGCTACCGCCATCATCTCTTCCCTTGGTCAATCGTCCGCCGCCTGCTTAGACGGCGTCATCCTGGGCGACACCCTGATTGTGCTTGCAGAGTTGCTTGGTCGAGTTGCTGGCGTTTGGTTTCTTAGATGTGTTTGGTTGAGTTGCTGATGTTTGGTTTCCTAGACGTGTTGCTGGTCGTTTTTGGTTGCTGCTTGGGATTCTTTGTTCTTTGTTCTTGGTAATCAAAAGGCTGGCTGATCCAGGGAGAAGATCTGGTCCTTTTTATTGTAGAGGCGAATAGGTTTTTTGATGGAGGCGACACAGCCAGCCTAGGGGGCTACCCCTGCGGCTGGCAAGGAGGACGACTGATCTCCTCTAGGCGCTCCTTTGCACAGGTTCTTGGAAAGGCGATGAAGGATGATCTTGATGACAGGCCAACGGATTCTACGTCATTTAGAAAAAAAGGAAGTCCGGCATTACGGCTATCCGATTCGGATGTTTTAAGAGATGAGTCTCATGTCTCTAATCACGTTGTGGTTTTGAAATTTTCAAGTTTTAGGTCGTCGCTCGATTCGATAAGGGATGCCATTCACAAATCTTGGGGAATATCCGGGGAATTCATTATGGGTCTTATTGATCCCAAACATGTAGTTGTGTATTTACAATCAGATGATGAAGTAAAGAAAGTGTTATCAAAGGATTCCTATATGATCCAGGCCAAAATATGGAGGATACTGGCAAAAACTTGAATATCCTGTATTCAAATATTGCGACCATTGTTCGCTTATTGGGCATATGAAAGACTATTGTCGGAAACTGGTAGGCAAGAAAATTGATCATTCTAAGGTTGATGGAGAAACTATCAAGGAATTTAAGTCTTTCGACAAGTCAAAGCAAAAGCAAAATCTAGGTGGGGTGAACCAAGGACAAAATGTATACAAGCAAAGTACGTTCCGGTTGGAAAAAAACGATGGAAAATGCGGAGAATATAGGAGTTAGTGGCGCAAAAACTCTCAAGGAATCGAGATCATAAGTGAACAAATGGGAAATAATAAAGTGAAGGCATCGGAAAAACCAATAGATGGGACACTGTTGGCTAACAAATTTGGCGTATTAGCGGAGGAAAACTCGGACAGTGGTGGTGACGAAATTGCGGAAAAAGTAAAAAGCAAGAAGATATCATGAGGGCAGAACATAAGACGAATGTGACCAAGGAAGATGTTGACAATACCGAAAATATTTTAAAGGAGGCTGGTTACACTGTTAGTGAAGTTAAAATGGCTATGTCGAATAAGAAGGGAGATGAAATAAAATCATAAGAAAGTTCCGCCAGCGCGGCACCTTTGTGGATTGTTCCGTTTGTGGGAGACAACATGTCAGAATGCGCAAAAACTTGCTCTAATAATGTTGAAACAGAGGAACAGCAGGCGAGATAGGGTACAGTACATGATGATTCTGGGGTACCAAAGCATGCAGACATAGATCAACGAACAGAGGTCAATTCGATCAATTCTGGGTCAGGGGAACAACATCCATGCATGCTACGCTGAATAACCTGGAAATTTGTGACCAGTAGGAACCTTTTCACACTCAAAACAGAGCGTAACCGCACTGGATCAACAACAGATTGGGGGAAACACCGAACTGGATTCAAGGAACCCCCGAATTATTGCAAGAACGTGATGAAGTTGCAAGTGCACAGATTGTTCAGGCGGATGGTGAATGTAACAAATTAGAGCAGGATGCGGTGTCGGATAATGAATCTGATGCAACCACGTCGTCTAATAATATGGTTGATCCAGGATATCAATCCGGCAAGGTCAAGCCAAAAGGAAAAAAGAAAAGTTCTAAAAACGGACCTGTGGTGGGGAATCGGAGAGTGACGAGAAACATGCTTACCACAAGTTTTAGTAATGATAAATAACATCATGTTTTGGAATGCACGGGGAGTTGGCAATCGGGCGACCCTTTGTAGACTAAAAAAACTGGTTAGAGAAAATAATGTCAGGCTACTTGCAATTGTGGAACCTATGATTCACTCTTCAAGACACATGGAGATAGCAGGAAAGGTGAGTCTGCCTTGTTTTGCAACGAATGAGGATTATGGCGGTAAAATTTGGCTCTTCTGCACAAATCAATTAATCCACTGTAAGATTAAAATTCTTTTTTCCAATATTGTGTTCTTCATTTCCCTGGTATATGCAAAGTGTTTAATACAGGAGAGGCGAAGTTTATGGGAATATTTGGAACACATTGCAATGGGTTTGACTAAACCATGGATCGTTGGTGGCGACTTTAATGTGATTGTCGAGAGTGGAGAAAAACTAGGCGGCGCCCTCCTAATCTTTCAGCGATGACAGAATTTTCCAGATGCATTGCGAGCTACGGGCTTTCTAATTGTGGGTTTTGAAGGACTCAAATATACATGGTGTAACAATCAAAGAGGGGAGGACAAACCTGGGCTAGATTGGATTGTTTTCTGGGGAATGCAGATTGGATAACTGTAATGCAGCACACTCGGTTGATCATTTACTTAGAGTTTGCTCGGATCATGCACCTTTGTTACTTTCTTTGCCATTGTCAAAAAGGGCAGGTATGTCTCCTTTTAGATTTCAAAGTATGTGGCTTACTCAAGAAGAGTTTTTAGTTTTGTTGACAGAATTTGGAATGCTAATGGAGAATGTTATGGGGCTATGTATAGTGTGGCTTCCAAACTTAAGCGCCTTAGATGAGCTCTGAAAATATGGAACAAAGAAACGTTGGTAATATATTCAATATTATTAGAAGGTTGGAAGATGACATTGAAAGACTTGAATTCGGCCTAATGCAGGGTTTGGATCCAAATGATATGATTAATTAAACAAATGTCAGGCTGAACTTAAACTGGCTTTGGTGAGAGAAGAAATATATTGGAAACAAAAATCAGGTGAAAATGAATTAAAGAATGAGATGCGTGCACTAAATTCTTCTTTGCGTCAGTCCAAGGCCAAACAGAAAAGAAGAGCGATTACCAAAATTCAGGACATGGCAGGGAACTTAATTATAGATCCGAAAAAATATTATTTGGGAAGCTAATAATTTTTTCGGATCCTTACTTTCTACGGGAGAGCACAAAGAGGATCTAGAACTCATGGATTGTATCCTGAGCCTGATAAGAGAGGAAGATTGTGATTTACTCATGCAGATGCCAGATTTAGAGGAAGTTAGGAAAGCGGTCTTTAGCATCCCACATTATAGTGCCCCGGGCCCGGACGGTTTCACAGCTGGATTCTTTTAGAGTTGCTGGGATATTATTGGGATGGACATCTGGGAAGCTGCGAAGGAATTTTTCGCTTGTTAGGCGATGCCAGGTATATTTTCTTCCAATTTTTTGGCACTTATTCCTAAAATTGAAGAACATGTCTCTTATTCTGATTTTAGGCCTATTAGCCTGTGCAATGCGGTATACAAAATTTTCAGTAAAATGCTTAGTATGAGATTGGCAAAGTTTCTCCCAAATATTATCTCCCTAGAGCAGTGGGCTTTTGTTCAAGGGGGACTCATTTCAGAAAACATTGGGTTGGCTCAAGAACTGATGCGGGAGATTGGTAAAAAGGTTACTGGAAATAATATTATATTCAAGCTAGATATGAAAAAAGGCTTATGACAGAATTGAATGGGGATACCTCATGAAAGTCTTGCGTAGATTTGGATTCAATAACAGAGTATGCCACCTGATTTCAAACTACATTACACACTGCGGGTTCTCGGTGTTGATGAAAGGCGGGTATGACAAATATTTTAAATCATCTAGAGGGTTTCGGCAAGGGGATCCTCTTTCCCCTCTCCTCTTTGTTATTGTGGCATAAGTGCTAAGCAGAGGGCTATCTCGGGCTTTTCGTAGGGGAGAAATTGGTTTTATCATACTCCCAGGATGGTCATCCTGATCACCCACTTATTGTATGCTGATGATTAATAATCTTTCTGAATGGCAGGAAAAAATCCATTGAAGGATGTATGCTGTTTTTAGACAGATATTGTCGAGCTTTAAGAGAGAAAGTTAATATTGGAAAAAGTTCATTCATGATTGATGAGAAAGCCCGTGCAGAAATAATTATTTTGATTAAATTGTGGACAGGTTTTGTCTACAAGCAGTCTCCCTTTACATACCTCGGCGTCCCCATTTATCAAGGTAGATGCAAAATTTCATTCTTTGAATCCTTGATAAGTAAAATCCAGCAGAGAATTTAGGGTTGGAAAGCCAGACTCTTGTCTCCAGGGGTAGATTGATGTTGATAAGACATGTTTATTGTCAATGCAATTTACATCATAGCAGCTATAGTCGTCCCTATTAAGGTTCTGCAATCTATTCAGAACATGATTACAGACTTTTTTTGGGAGAGATCATGAAGGGAGACATAAGCGGAAATGGATAGCATGGAATAAAATCAGTAAGGATGAAGGTGGCCTAAATGTTAGAAGTCTGGATGAAATTATAAGAGTTTTCGCATTAAATCTCTTTGGAATCTAATAAACACTAATTATTTATGGGCAAATTTTCTGAAGGCTTAAATATTTGCAGGAGGGGGTTCCAATCAGAAAGCAAGAAATAAAACTGGGCGCTTCTCCCTTCATAAAAAAGTTGTTGGTGGATAAAGACTTTATAGTTGCAAACTCAACGTGGCGGATCTCTAAAGGTACTGTTAGTTTCTTTGAAGAACACTAAGCTAAAGATGAAATCTTCACTAAAAATGAGGAGGTGGTAATGAATGACACTTGGCCTACTTTAAGGAAAATGCACAGGGAGAATTTCAGAATGCTAAACCCGGATAAGAAAAGGAAAGCTCAAGAGCTCTATAAGACAATAGTGAAGGGTGAAGTTGGTGACCGAGATTCTAGAATTTGGATGCCAATAATGATGGCAGGTTCTCGATTAGCTCAGTATGTAACTTCTAGGTGGTCGAGGGTCACACGATGATTTTTGGAATTGGATTTGGCATCCGTTATTGCCTTCTAAAATTTCTATTTTCATATGAAAAATAATTAGAAGGGCTTTACCCATTGATGGTGAAATTAGAAGAATTGGCTTCCAATTTGCGTCAAAATGTGGATGTTGTTTTCAATCTGGGGAGGAACTATGAAACATATTTTCTTGGAAAGTGAGTTAGCAAGAAGGGTGTGGAGACATTTTGATTTAGTGTTCGTTCATAGACCGATTGAAGTCTACACTATGCTTAAGACTTGGTTTAGGAAAGCGAAGAAATCTATGTTATCAGATACCCTCATCCATCTCACTCCACTTTTTCATCCTATGGGAAATATGGATCCAGAGAAATAAAAAATTTTATGAAGGTAAGGAGGTTTCGACATATCCTATGTGGTTACTAAAGTTTATTATTGGATTAAATGTATGGCAAAGTTTTTTATTCCTAAGATAAAGGAAACCAATGTGGCATTGCTCAGTAGGTTAGGCATACATGAAAAAAATGTAACAATATCCCCTCCTCGGGTGCTTTATTGAGCTTTCCCTTCTACAGGATGGAATGTACTTAATGTTGATGGCTCTTGTATGGAGAATAATACTACTGAAGGCTTTGTGATTAGAAATGACGAAAGAAATTTTGTAGCAGCAAGACCGTGTATTTTTGGGGAATGAACAAATAATTCTGCCGAGACGAGGGTTTTGCTTGAAGGTTTGAGATGTTGTATTGATCTGGGAGTCCGGAATTGCGTGATTTAAGCAGATTCAATGTTGGTTAAACATTGGCTTCTACAAGAAGCTAGTATCCCCTGGTCTCTTAGCCAATTAGTGGCGGGAGATTAGAGATATGAGTACGGCATTGACGTGGTACTGTATACACGTGTTCAGGGAGACAAATTCAGTGGTGGATTCGTTGGCTGGATTGGCGCAAGTGGAGCAAATGTCTAGAAACTATTCTTGGGAATTGTTGCCTAAAAGAACAAAGTCTTTATGTATTCTTGATAAGAATAAGACGGCTTATTTAAGGCTCTCAGATGTTACATGATCATGGGTCTGGCTTGTAGACAGAGGTGCGATGCAAGTGTTATCTTGGACTGGAATGCGCTGGCGCTGTTTCTGGGCAGAGAACATGCAGTCTTGGACTTGGGGTGAAGCGATTTCAGGATGGTGTGGAGCTAGCTGGAATGCGGCTGCAAGGGATGGAGAACAACGTGCACTCTGCTGCAAAACAGAGTGCGCCCTGCTGCAAATCAGAGTGCCCTCTGTTACAAAACAGAGTGCTCCCTGTCTTCCTACTGTTGATGGTTGGGGGCTTCCTGCTGTACGGACAATAGAAGGAGCACATAATAAGAACCTGGACAGAATGCTCTATCTCGCTGGACAGAGTTATCTGTTTTTTAGCGGAATTGCTGTTGTCTGGGCATCATTTTGTTTGTGACAATTCGCTGCTGTCTTGGGAGTCAGCAGACTATGCTTGTGTTGTTTCGTATATGGCTGGAATGGTGCTATTTTGTTTTCACAGGAATTGGATTGCCACATGCAAAGTGGGTTTGTTGTTAATGGCAAGTTGCAAAGTGTTATTGCAAGTTTGCTAGTTGTTGTTGGCAGGTTGCAAGCTGTTTATTATGCAAGTGCAAGTTTTGCAGGATGTTTCAATGATCAAGAGAAAAGCTGAATTTTGTGTACAACTAGTGAAAGTTGCATTTTTGTGCAAGGTTTCTTGGGCAGAGATTTTCGGATTCCAGTTTCAAGGCCATTTTCATGCGGCCCTGACCTTCGGTAAGATCTTTAAGGACTTAAATTTGTTTTAGGCAGGATTTGTTCAGTGTTCTTTTGTTTCGTATGGGCTAATCCTATTGGTTTTTTCTTATTCGGGTAAAGTCGTAATGTACCTCCGAAATGTGTAAAAATATTTTGTTTGATATAATAAAGGTCTGGCATCCCATAATTGCCCCTCCTCACTTGGAGGTTTAATTAAAAAAAAAAAAAAAAAATTATGAGAGCAAAGCTAAATGATCTAACCAAATATTCTTCTAAGGTTTAATGTACATTAGGATATTCATAACCGAAGATAGTTTAAATTGCAATGTGCATTTACAAATAGTTGCTTGTACATGATTGCTAAGTTTTGTATTTTCACTAAATTTATCTGTCCATTGCTGGAAGTGAACTAAAAACACAATAACATTGTTAATTGACTTGATCAAATGAGCCTAAACTGAATGGAAGGTTTGAAATAATGACATCGATTTAAAACAGGAAAAAAAAATGGAGTTGATTCTTCAACTTTGAGATATCATGAGTCAAACCCGAGTCAACACGCCTTTTTATTCTTGATCGACCAAACTGAGTTTTTGTTTTCTTCACTTATTGTAAGCCCACCGAGCTGATGATTAGCCGATCGATGGAGTCATTTTTTAATTAGGAAAGGAGAAACAATTCCACTCATCCTTTTTGTGTTTGTGAAAGATGCAATCAAGCAATAAATAGTTCATTGTGCATGTTTTTGTATGTGAGTTAGTGTTGCTCCAAGTTGAGGACTTAGACATGATAAATCAGAATCAATACTCAACTCACTCACTGTTGGTTATGGAGTAGAGAGGACTGTGCATCGTTTTTGGATGCAACTTTTCCTTGAAAAGGAAGTGATTCTGGTTATTCTCTTTAGATTACATTATAAGTTCTTCTGTCAGTACCTAGTAGCATTGGATTTTAGTAAATTTATTGAGTGGGATGATATTTCTCTTAACCTTTTTTAACTCCGCCTGTGCAAAGTTCTAAATTTGCATTCCGGTCCCAATCCCCAGATAAAAGGAGGGAAAAAGTGTAATGGAAGGTAAGCAATATCTTTTTTTTCCTTTCTATTTTCAAAAATTGTAATTATTATTGTCATAGCTTGAAAAAATCTCTTTGCAGGAAAATGTGATGTTAGAAAATTGAAAATTTGGGGTTTATTAGGAGAAGGACTGTATTGGCGTGTGTAACTTACTACTTTAAGTAGTGGTCAGGCCTGATGCAATTAGAAGCTAGACCCAGTAAAATAGCCAATTCTGATTTGCATCAGGTGACTTCCGAGACCGACAAAAATAAACATATAATTCATATCGACAATGTATGATTTATTATTTGTTCCCAATGAATTTCCTTTTGCTTGACAATTGTTATCCAGTTATCAAGAGTTTCTAGATTATGCAGAATTTTGTTGAGTGGTTGGGTTACTGTTTGGAGGATGAAAACAAACCCTTGGCACATGAGCATGCCACCATGCTCTGAAAATAAGATATGATTTACTGTCTAAAATAATAGTCTCTATGTTTGATTGCTCCACGGCATCCTATTTCAAATGCAAATGCTATATATCTGATTGCAAATCCAAATATTTCATATTTCAAATGCAAATGCTACATATCTGTCTAAAGAATTTCATCATATTCTATATGTTTGATTGTTCCACGCCATCACCCGTGTTTTAGTTTTACACTGAATGTCATACGATTCAGATCTGTAATCATTTCCACGTGTTACACTATGGTATCTACATTGTGGCATCTGCAATAATTTTGTCACAGTTTTTACGTTTTCTTGAGATATGTCTAGTCATCTAAACTGTTAAGGTTAATTTGTTTTATTTGGCTAGGTTCTTTACCATGGCTGGTTGAATGGGGTAGTTGTGCTTGGGGTTCCTGTCAAAGCTACAATCAACGAGGTTCATATAATCTTCTAATAAGTTACTTCAACACATACCTGATTTTACAGTGACTCGTCTACTTTTACTTTCCTTTTTCACTCAGAAGAAATAAATCATTGCAATTGTTATCAACGTACACCAAATGATTACTATAATCATTCACCAATTTATATCACAAATTGTGTCTTTCTCCCTACAACTTACATCAATTGTGGATTATAGTCATTCACTGATTCTAATTCCTATAAATGTTCATTACGTTTTTATTTACAAGAAAAATATCAGTATTTTGTACGTGTCTTTGTTAAAACTTCATGAAATTGGTATCTTTATTTCTGAACCCATTCAGGCAAACAGGACTCTTTCGTAGTAAGAACACTGAACAGGAAAACATTATGGGAAATGCAAACCCCACAGGTCTGGCCTTTTTTTTTATTTCTTTTCCTAAAATGTTCTTACATTGAATATGCCCACCTACAATTTATGGTTGTATATTTCAAACGAGGCATGCCCAACCTGAGCTGTTAAGAAAAGGTTACGAACTGTGTTACTTTCCACGTTTGTGATTCCATATTAGCTCGTGGTATAAGGTTACTGAATCATACAACTTTCGAGTTGTTTATTCCCTGTTTGCTTTAGCTTCATAGTATGATGTTAGTTAGTTGATGTTAAGTTCTGAGTTCTTGATCATGCATTAACGTCTAGAGCATTGAATGGGATACGACTCTTGTTAGGTATTGGACCATGTTTCCATGTCAAGGAGGGAGACCATGCTATCATTGGCCAGTGCAGTATATCCACTCTTCGAAAGTACTTGTTATGAAGCTTCTTGTTAGAGTTGTATGTTACATCAATTTCTTTTCACTAAGGATGATATATGTTTCTCTTGTGCCCTTCCATGCAATTGTCCAATAGTTTATGAATATTGACGAGGGGGAGTTAGTTGGGAATGTCCAAGTAAGTTTTTCTTAATTGTTAGCATACTTGTATTTGTTTTTAGTACTTGAGAAGTGTCACAGGTTATTCTTTCTTGACATAAAATTACTGAATAAAATTGATGGTCAAGCAGAGGTTTGTAAATGATGCCTAAATGAATACTACACCTATTACGTTGTCCCCGCCATCCCCTTTTCTTCATTCATGACTTCATACTCCAAATGAGAATTTTGTGAATTGCTTATGTGAATTTCTCTTTTGGATTCTTCTTAATGTTTGGGTAGAAATAGGGGTTTGCAAGGTTTAGATGTTATCAATGAAGAGAGAAGTAGTGAAGGAGAAGTTATGTTATGTGCAATAGTGTTAGAGTTTCTTCTAATAAATAGAACGGGAGTAATAAAAAATCACGAGTTTGTTCTTGAGGGATCCTTGCCACCACAGTTGTTGCTGCCATGAGAGATGATCTTCTCTCCCTTTAATTGTTGTTGCTTATCATAAGAATCAGTAATAAACACCATCTTTCTGTGTTGGTTAGTCACCAAAAATCACAAGCCTAGCCTGACAAATATTCTCGAGTTCAGCTTGAAAGCTCGAAGTCATGCTCTTTTGGCACCAACCTATATTTATACCTATTACTACCTATTGCATCTGTTAGAAATGAACCCTTTTGTGGTAGTGGCATCTTGTACAGTTGTATTAAAGCCTAACCAAAAGGTTAAACTGAGATGATAAATGTGAATGACCTTAAGGGGATTGATATTTTTCATGGGGTGTTAAAAAACGATGAATTACATGAGTAGATTGAACTGGAAAAGTGATGATGGTTTGATGACTTTTTAGTTTGTTCACTGCTCAATGTTACCCAAGTAGTAGGGCTGCTGTGAAATAGGAAACAACATGTTTTGTGAAACAAGAAACTGTTTCACAAACAGGAATATGACACATAACTGTTTTGTGAAATAGGAAACCTGTTTGAAACAGGAAATTGTTTGAACTCCTGTTTGAAATAGGAAAAACTGTTTGGATTTCTGGAAACTGTTTTTTGAACAGGAAATAAATTCTAGGAAACAGGAAACTGCTGTGAACAAGAAACTGCTGCGAAACAGGAAACTGTTGTTCCTATATATACTAGGAACTGTAGGTGTTTTGTTTAAGGTGATTCCATGTAAAAAAAAACTGTGAAGCACAGGAATAGAGAAAGACAATTGCAGAAATTGTTTCATCATCTCTTGTTGAGAGATTGTGTGAAGATAATTCCTTGAATTGTTTCATCTCTTGTTGAGAGATTGTGTGAGAATTGTCATCTTCTTGTACCTTATTCTTGAATATAGTGGAATCACCTCACCGTGGACGTAAGCAATTGCTGAACCACGTAAACCTTGTGTCTCTTGTGGTATGTTCTTAATTTTCTCTAATTTCTTTCTTGCTAGTTGCTCTATTTAATTGATTGGATCCTTGTGGTACTTGTGTGCAATTGTTGGTGTCTACCCGCTTCCGCAATAAGGCGCAACAGCTGCTCATCCTTTTTAACATGCGCCATTTGGTTTGTATGTCATCTTGTCTATTTTATCAAGCTATGCAGATTTAGTTTTTCTTTAATCAGATTTAGTAGGGTTTCAACA